>VZTN01023423.1:375246-397794 GCA_013400515.1 Erpornis zantholeuca
GCGTCCCCCCCTCGCTCCTCTTCACCCCGCTGCTTAAAACTGCGAAAGGAAAAAAAAAAAAGAAAGGAAAAGGGGAAAAAAAAAAGTTAGAGAGCCAACGGCAGCTGGAAAACTTTCTCGGCAGCGCATGCGCCCAGGGCCGGCCTATTGCAGCCGGGGCTGGATTTTAAAGCTGTACGGCAGCGAGCGGGACCCCGCGCAGCCCCGGGGCGGGCGCCGAGCCCCGCGCTCTGCCATCCGCCGTCCCGTGCCTCCGCGGCGCCGGGTCGCGCATCACCGCGACGTTCTCGCTGCTCAGGCTGGGCGTGAGGCCCCGTGAACGCAAACTCCTCCTGCAGAGCAGAGCCCCGTGCGCCCATCCCGGCCGGCGGGGTGCGTGCGGGGTGCACGGCCCCTCCCGCAGCGCAGGCTGCCTGTCCTGGGCCGGCACGGGGGCACACGGACATCTACATACACCCAGGTACACCCATGTACGTTCACACATATATACCCGCTGAGGCGCGCGGGTTCTGCCGCGCCGGCCCCGGTGCTCCCCTCGCACACATGTGCACGCAATGTGCGGCGCACATGGCCCCGCGTTCCTGCCGGGCCGCTCGGTGACAAGTCCTGCTTGTCGCATGCTCCGAGGTGCCGAAGCGGCCGCGTGTGCCGCCTGCCACAGGGGTGACCGAGCGAGCTCGACGGCTCGCATTCCTCCTTCTACAGAGGTTTTTTGCCACTGTAAATTTGGCGAGTTGTTGACAAAACTGGGTTAAATCAAGTAAGACCCAGTGAGAGCTATTGGGGAGGGAGGCTTCGCGGACCTTTGGCACCTCCGAGCTCTTTCCCCGCTCTGCAGCCCTCGGGTTTTTATTGCACCTCTCCCATCCCGTGCGCACCCAAGCACAGGAAATGGGAGCGTTCCCGCAGCCGTACCATAACTCCGCAGTGTTTCCCCTGTATCCGTCTGCAACGGTGGGTCCGCGGGGGGATGCGGGGGAGGGGGCACATTATCAAAGCAGCCCTGGGAAATCCAACCAGGCTGCGAGAGCAGCTCCGCTATCAATAAATGCATTCACTCCTTCAAAGCCATTCCAGTGCAAATAAAACCCCTTCAGGAGGCCGATGGGGTAAAAGGCACATCCCGGCCGGCCCGAGCTGCTGCTGCTGCCGCTGCCCACCTGCTCCCGAGCTAAGAGCTCCTCCGCCCCGACGGGGCGCTGCCCGCCAGNCGCGGAGCCCCTCGGCGGGATCGGCCCGGGACCCTGCGACACCTGAGCGCCCCGGCGGGGTCCGAGGCCGCAGCATCGCTGCCGGCAGGTTTCTTTACTCTCAATATCCGAAGAGCCTTCCCGTTAGGCATCCTCACTGCCCGGGCTGCTGTTCATTCCTCGGGACGCCTGGTGAGGAATTTATAAATTAGGTGTAGCACCAGGTCTAGGGAAGGGGAAGGAATAAGGGAGCTGTTCGTTCCTTTAAGAAGACCAACCTTAGTTTTATGCCTAGTAAATAATATTTTATTGCCTTTGGTTTACTGCGGCATTTCAATTATCCCCTTTAGGAGTCTGCAAACTGCGTAGGTTAAAGGTCATTTCTCAAATCACTAGAATTAGTAAAGAATAGCAGAAAACTGTAAAAGGGGGAGGAGCCGCGCAGTAAAACAAGAAAGATTGCCTGGAATAAACTAATAAAGAGCCCCGAGCTGTTTACCTCTCGCATTTGTATTCCCGAATGATGTTTATCATCGTGTAATTGCATAATGTCATCGGGCACAAGAAAACGCCAAGCCCGGGACGATCCACACGGGCAGGGCTGTGAGCGACACTTTGGCAAGGGGCGAAGCCAGCACCAGATCATTTTCTTTGCCGGGATTCCTAGTCGCTGCTTTAAAAAAGAGAACTGAACAGGGAATTTATAAATCACGAGCAAATTTTCAAGCTATGGCGCATATAAGTGGAAATAAAGGGCAGAAATCCAAACATCCTGCAAGGCTTTAAGAATTTTAATTTCTCCTCACTATTTAAAACAGCTGGGTAAAGCTAGAGGGGGCAGGAGGGAGAAGTATTGACAATGTTGCAGGCATTCGTGCTGCCCAAGGTTTTGTTTTCCAGGTTTGTTAGTGATGGAGCTCTAAAGGTAACCAGACAGTTGATCTGTCTGGCTTTACTGCTAATGTCAAAGGGTTTTCTGGAGAAAAAAATAAATTCTCAGAATAATTTCATAAGAAGTGTGACAATATCGTTGAATGCCCAAACAGCAGAACCTCGAAAAGTAGCACTGCAGGATTTTAGAGATTTAGGTCTGTTACAGCTCTGCAATTCTCTGTAGGACAGAAGTAAATTATGTCTGGTCTTTTCGATGTGTTTCTGCTGTTTTTCTGCAGGGTAATGCATTTTAACAAAGGAATAGTCACACCAAAACCTTCCACGCCTGTGTTCATTGGAACGTGTGGTGCTGTATGATTTACATCTTTCCACCTTGGCCAATGGCAGGGTTTTTGTCATGAAGGACCCATTTGGGAAGCAGAACTTGCAAGGAAAGGAGGTGTTTCCCTGTATGTCTTTTTAGGTCATTATGGAATTTGAGTGTAGAATGTAGGAATTATGACACATATCACACTGAACCATTGTGAAGGCACAGCCCACGTGCAGCTGGTTTGGAATTATTACAGTGTATCTGCTTTTTCAGGTGAGGGTGGTACCATAATGCCCATTTGACAGAGCAAAGATGTCGTGTCACTTCGAACATGCAACCTGCACTCTGCCCACCAGACCATCTACACCAGGGATAACTCTATTTTAAGCTCCTAGGGATTTAGATGTAACTGCCTTGAAATCACACATGTACTTTCCTAAGGCTGTTTTCTTTCCCAAAACATGCTGTTGCTTTTTTTCTGCAGACCACCCTGTCATCCAAAAGATGGCAAAACTATGAAAGACATGCCAAAGATGATAATTTTATGCAAAATCTTGCAGTAAGTGTTATTTTCCTAATCCTCATTCAGTAGAGGCAAGAAATAGCATGGGAAACTCTCTTTTTAGACAATATTTTTTTATTTCTAGCTTGCCTAAATTCTGAACAGACTTTGGCAAGTTAAGAAACTAGAAGACAAAGTATGGATGTGTGTCCATGCATGGATGTACCCCCGCCCTGTTCCTTTCCCATCTCTCAAATCCCAAATTCATGAAGCCAGGATATTTGGGAGCAGCAATAAACCACTAGAGAGGAAGAAATAAAGAGTCTAGATTAGCATTCATCTTTACCAGATGAAGACATACTTTAGATGCAGCGAGATGCAAATAAGAGGCAGCAGGCAAGAGAGGAAAGTTTGCAGGGTAATGAAGTGTAACAAATTCAGGTGAATATGCCAATCTATAAACCTGCAAAGCCTGTAGAAAAATATATACCACTTTATATTTAAATTGATGATAAGTATACCAATTTGTTATTGCTAGTAATGAACTGCATAGCAAATAGCCCCCATTTGTCTGTATTATCAGCTGGAGAAAGACAGCTGTGGACTGATTTTTCCTTTTTCATGTGCAAAACACAGGTGGGTTCTTTCCATTCCCTTCTTTTGAGGTCTAATAAACCCCAGTGCAACTGCAGAAGCCATGGCCCAGGTACAATACACATGTGCTGGATCATAGAGGAAAATAAAGAGATGAGAAAATAATTTATAAAAAAAAAAAAAAAGAGTAAAAACTAAAAGTTACGCATCTATTGCAGCATGGGGCTCCACTGCCATGAGCTCAGCCAGGTGGAAGATGGTCAAAAAATTCCCTCTGTGTTTTGGTGCCCCACAGCAATGATTACTGTTCTGGGAGACTGGGGAGCTTGTGCCCTGCCCTAGCTCTGGCACACTGAGCTCACAGCTGAGGTGCAGGTGCTGATGCCAGTGAAGGTGTCTGAAGGTGTTCAAGGAGGACATGACTCCTCTACAGCCAACAAGACATGGGAGAGCTCTCTGGACCTCTGGAGTTACGACTGTGGTTCTGACATATTTCAGTTTTATCTCTGGAATAGTAAGGTTGAAGGTAACTATCAAAGGGATAGATTTGCACCCCTAGAAGAATGTGCTGTTTTGTCTCCTGTCCTGCTTCTCTCTAGGTCACATGTCCCTCTCCTCACACCTTGTACCTCTGTCTCTGTGTGTGGGTCTTTATCTCGGTGATACCTCACCCATCCACATCTCGGCCATCCCCCTGCTGCCACCATATGTCATTGGAATGTTTCAAGTAGTGAGTCTGGTTTACTTAAAGAACAGTGCTTTTAGAGGAATAATACTTCGCTTTGTTTCCATTAGGACCTTAAAAAAAACGTTTATGGGAGGAAAAATAAACAATCCTACCACCACTCCTTAACAACAGAGTACTTACCCTCTCCTAATGCTACCAGTTCCTTCTTTCACTGAGGCCAAAGGCACCTCCCATAAACTCTGGAGGGCTCTTACGTGTTTCTTCTGAGTGCCCTGAACATAACTCTCCCCAATACACACACACAAAGGCACACTTGGAGACTTCACTTTCCAGAGGTGACCAGGCTGGGAGTTTTGTCACTCTCACTACAGCCCAGTGCAGTGTCCTGTTCCTCCTCAGAGAGCTGCAGCATAGGTGGCACACGGCAGGGCATGGCTGCAGAGGGGGCCACCATGGGAAACTGTGGGGAAAGGACAGCACAAGGCTCTTCTCCACAGCCCATCCCCATCCCTCCCATGGAACAGCCAGTCCTGCTCTGGCATGCAGGTCTCTGCCTCAGGGCTGTGCTTCAGTTCCCAAGTGCAGCTGCAAAGGGTGGGAGGAGCAGCCCAGCAGGAGCTGTAGAGGTGAGGGATCACACTGGGATCTCTGCTCTTTGAATTCAACCCCCCTGGACCTTAGGAGGTAGGACTCCTACCTTAGGAAGCTTTTAGATCCCATTTTCTGCTGGCATATTTTCATGGTGTTGGTGTGATGTGCCACACTCATGACCTGCAGGTAACGAGGATTCTCAGGAGATTTTACTGAGGGCAAATGAGCAGACCATGAACTGGGAAGAAGGAGAAGACATGAAAGGGCTCCACAGACTTTCTATAAGCATGGACCAGTCTGACACCCACTCCTGACATGGTCACAACCATGTGTGGTTGCCTGGGACCACACCTGCTCCTGAATAGCACTCCTTACCTCCATGAAGATTAGAAGATTAGGCTGGAGTTTATAACTGTAGCAATATTAGATCCTCAGATTTTGCACAGCTCAAGGAGGAATGTAGGTGGATGTTGTTTGAAGCTCTCACCTGAAATACCTCTAAGGATTTCTTTAGTATATGTACACACACATGTCATCAGTAAAGTGTGTTTAAGAGTGAGAGAAGGGATCTTGGTTAGCCCCTATATGACAGTTATCTTAAAGACTACTTAGCTAATTCATCATTTCCTTAGGACTAAAGATATGTCATAACAGCTAAGCCAATGTATGTTTGTCCATGACTGCTTAAAGCCAATACCATTCTGAAGATAGCTATTAATCTAGGCACCATGAGCAAAACATCTGATAAATTTAACCCTGTCCTTCAAGCTCCATAGTAGTCTGTCATTTGACTGTGATTCTTCCAGTTTATTTAGAACATGGCATGATTTTAAAACTTGTTTTAAAAGATTTTAAAGGTTGAGATGAGTTTTGAACTCTTCATTTTAGTTATTTGATTCGGCAAACCTTGTGACTTGTTGCCCTGATGATATTATTGTCTTATTTTTTCATGATCAAGGTACTATTTTAGCTCTACATTATTTTCCTCAATTGAAATAAAAAAAGTGAAGACTTTTGAAAATGGCACTGACAGTGTGAATGTTTGCCCACAGTGAAGAACACAAGGATACAATGACAGCACAGACAGGGGACCAGGCTGAGGAATATGTACTAAGATTCTATACAGAACAGGTGGAAAGGGCACGTGGCACTTGGTTCTCCTTCTAAAATCATTAACTTGAAGAGTTGGAAATTGGTTTATCATGAACCACCTCTCATTCTCTTCTGCTCTTTAGAGCCTGTAGAGTGTCCCTTTTTGAGGAGTGACCTGACCAAATATGTTTATAGTAACATCTTGGAAGAAAAAGGACCCCAGCAGTGAAAAGTGCATTGTCCTTCCAGGCAGGACCTGGCAACACAGAGGATGAGGGCTCCTGCAGTAAGACCTTCAACCTCTCTGAGTCCTGGTGTCAAAGTCCGTAGTCTCTGTGTGTGTGACTCCTCTGGTTCTGTTTCTTCATCCAAAGGCAGAGAAACACCATCAGAGCAGCTCCTGGAGCTGACAGTCCCACGGGGATGGAAGATGATCTTCTGTCCTTTACAGTGGTACAGAGCACTGTGAGCATTTTCATCAAGTAGCAGTATTTTTGCTTCTGGGAGAGCATGACAGGTACTCATTACTGCCCAGTGTGATGGTAATTGCCCAGCCCTGCCTTGCTGGCACCTGTCCTGGTGGCAGCATTTCTTCCACCCAGCCAGTTATAACCTATAATTCAAAGCAGAGTGGTGACTCCATGATATCACTTTCAACAAAGCAGCCAAGCAAAGGAACAGCTACAGGAGTAGACACTTAATTGCTTGGTAATAGTCATTGCACTTCAGTTTGTCTAACAGTCTTTATTACAGGTTGCCAATTTTGCATTTTTTCCTTATTTAGTCAGTTGTTTTGCCAATATTTTCATAAAACACTTCCTTCCAGATTATCTGAGGCTTACAGGGGAACTTACCCAGAACAGAGGTGGATGTACTCATTGATCCACTGCTGCCTGTAGTGAACTCCAGAGGAAAGCCAAACCTCATTCCTTTCTGTAAGGTTTTATACAGAACATTTATTGTATTTTCATGATCAGCTAGGTGTATTTCTACAGCTTTTTTTCTGGTGTTTTGTTTTGGGGTTTTTTTGACAATATGGTATGAAGTCATTGTGGGGGCTGCATTATCATGGGTAAGATATTCTGAGGGTCTTTCCAGAGAATCTGAGAGCATTTCTTCACAATCCCACAACATCAGCTTGTATCCCCAAGATTTTCAGTCTTTTCTTTGTACTTCTCCTCTGTGTCAAAAAGATGCCTTAGTTGGAAGTCCCAGCTTGACTCTGTAAAAAGAGTATAGAATATACATTGTAAAAGTCACTTAAACAGTTAAACGTGTGTCACAGCAGGGCTTTTTGCCACTAAGTGGGCAGGGCACTCCCCTGCCAAATGCTGGACTTTATACTTGCCATTTGTACTGCAATGCATATTGACAGTCCTGTCCCTGAGACCAGAGCACTTTTGGGGAAAGCATTCCTCGTCTGAAACACAATTTGGGCAGTATTTTATTATACTGTGACCCTGTGAGCATACATTCAGGAGGGACTTCTGGGGTTTATTTCAGCTGATTATGGAACACAGAGCAGAATACAGCCAGTGACCTCTGTAAATGATCACATATTTGACTTTTGGATAAGAAGTCATCTAGTCATAAATGATTTATCTAAAAGATTCTATCTGATCTGAGACTAAGCTTCACCCAGCTGCATTAGGAAAGCATGTAACAATTTATAAATTTCACATACTGTAGTACTTTAGGAAATATATTTATGTTCTATATTCTTTACATGTATCTGGACTGGATTTTGAAAGCTAACTCAAAGTAAAATCAGATTTTTGAAATGTTTGTTACAAAGCCCTTCCTAAAAGTCTGGTATTCATTTCAAGATGATATCCTGTATTTAATAAGAATTGTTAATATTGTCTGTGTAGCATAATTACAAAACTGTACTAAGATGTGGCACTCAAAAGAAGTGTCCTTTTCATCTTCATTCCTGCGGTGCAAGTAGGATGTGCATCACATCAAAACTATCTCTTCAATTGCCATTTTGTTTATAACATAGTCTAAGGCAACGACTTTGAAATGAATATGCAAATAGGAAGAAATACAGAAAAATAAAAACATCTGATTTTTTAAATTTGTGCCATTCCTCTGGTCCTTGACCTTCCTGGAAGTACTGGGCTATCACACATCAAGGCACCATTCCTTTCATACGAATTACTCTATTCAAATACACTTACTTTATTTTCAGACTGCAGTTCAGTATCTGTGTTGGTAAGTAATTTAAATTCCTCTCCAAACTTGCTCTGGTGGCAAGGTTGAACAAACCAGTGGCAGAAAATTCCCCTCCAATGCAATTTCTCACTAATCCCTCAGAGGTTAATGGATGTGCATGCATCACAATTTGTATCTGGAATTTCAGAACTGAGAGGGAAAAACAATTGAGCCAAACTAGGCAGGTGAATTCTGAAAAGAACACTTCTAAATAACCTTTTTTGACATTCCCTGGTTTGCCTGATTCCTTGGGACACTGATGATGGAAATGTAAATATATCAAGAAAGTTTTATAAGGTTTTTTTGTATTTCAGTCTCCATTGTGTGAGATACTGATTATATTCCAATCCCACAGCAATCAAAGGAAGGAGGATGTTTCATATTGCACAGGACACATGGGTAATCCAAGTGTGAAGTGTGTGTTTAATTTCAGTCAGTCTTACCTTAGGTGCCTCCTAACCTCAGGCCAAGTTCTCTGTGCACCCCCAGAGAAGATGGCAAAGCAGCTGAAGAATCACAGGGTTCCTTCATAAAGAAGTTTTCAAAGACTGCATATGGAACTTCTGTGTGAGGGAAATATGAGCTAAAAAATGTGCAAAGCAGTGCAGGAAGTACAAAAACACAGTCCTGAACACCCTTATGGCTGCAGTGGAGAAGAGCAAATAGAACAGCAGCAATGCATAAACATTTTAACCCAAATCTTTCCCTGTGGTCTATGTAGAGAACAGATGTGGACAAGGATTGCTGTGAAAAGGTACCAGTATGACCACGAGCATTAACATTAACCCAAATGCATTTATAATTGATTTCAGGCTCTAAGTCCTGTAAAAAATTTGCTCACATGAGTAGTTGTATTCTTCTATAAGCTATCTGGCCAATTATAGCCCCAAATGCCAAGCACTGATATCCCTCACTCACTGGAGAAGGACTGAGAGTAATTCCTTCTGACTTCGGTAGCGTGGGAACAAGGTGCTTCTCCTGCCTCCTCACTTTACACTTGTAACCTGTTTCACAGACACTACTGAATATAATGACATTTATAGTCAGATTAGTAAATGGTTCTCTGTATTTTAGCAGAATAAGTATATCCAGTCTGCTATGCTTCACAGAGAAGGAAGATTGTAAGACATTTCAGTTAATTTAGCTGTGAATTGCATTAACTGCTGGTAACCTTGAAGAAAAATTAAGAATATCTGCAAAATAATCAGGTCTGAGGAAGAAATATTCCTCTGAAATATTAATTTTCTTTTAACCAAGAAAAAAATTCCTATCATATGAGCTGGACAGGTCTTTTCCTGTAGTTTTCAGACTCTGATGTTTTATTGACCAAACTCCTTGCTTTGGACTTGAGCTCATGTTCTCTGAGGAAGTACAAGTGGTAATTATGCAAGTCTTTCCTTCCCTGTCATGGGCAACATTCACAAGGGAGATTTACAACCTTCAGCTTTCAGATACGGAGACTGCTTGTTTAACTTCACAGAGAACAGCTCTGACACGGTGAATGGCATCAGAATTGGGACAAATCCTCTACAAACTGGCTACATGGACAGTCCTGGGAGTTAATAATTATGGTGGGGGGGGGTTACCTCTTCTTTCCCCTGTTGTAACCCCAGCTGCAAGACTGCTCAGAATTTATTTATTTTTTTTAGAAAACAGAGCTCTAAATAAAATGCATTTGACTCCTCTAGGCCATAGCAAATCTACCTATAGCAACAGCAAACTCAACAATGGACTGAATGATATTTGTTAAATCATAACAAATTCAATGAGACAAGTGATCATAATGTAAAGACACCATAATGAAAGATTGTGTTAAGAGTTGGTAGGAGTTGAGTGCTGGCCTAGATACACAGTCAGGACAGATACAGACAAAATACATCATAAATGAACTTCAGTAATGAGACCTAAGATGTATTTTCTTATCACAAAGTCAGGCAGTCTGTTCATCTGACTTACATTTAGCTGAAATTTTGATATAGGGAGGAAACAGTTTGGCCCCATGCTCCTGTAAATGTACACATTTGCTTCAGAAAGAAGAAAGTAGGCTGCAATCAGAAATTTACTTTTAATCGATGGTCTTTCATTTCACTTCAGTAAAGTTTGGATTAGCCCCTTAATGCACACGCTTATCATGACTGACAACAGTCCTGCCTTGACACATTTGGTTGATCTAAGCCTGGAGAAGGTGCAGAGAGCAGGAAAGCTGCACAAGGAATATGGCTGGTCTGTAATGGCTGCATTTTTGTGACCCTTTGTGGATTGTAATAAGGATCTTTTTATTAAAACAAAACAAAACTGCAAGAGCTCGGGGGCAGATCTGTGTTCTCTTTTGGCCTGTGTTAACCTCTAACCAAAATCTGGCCATTTAAAAAAAAAAATGTGCTTCAGCTGTTTTTCTTTATTTTTGGAAGTTTAAAATGAAATATAAAGCCCATAATAAAATGCATATGAGGACACAAATCAACAGACATGAGAACTATGTTAAGAACTATGCAACCATAGAGGTCTTCATTAACAAGGGTGTTCTCCTCGTGAAATTCAGAAAATGCTCTTGTTCACTTGCATGCATGTTGTTGTTCGTGTCATTATTTATTTCTATGGTAACCAAAACAGTAAAGACAGCAATATTAGACAACAGTAATCAAGGGAAAAAACCAACTTCATTGCAAAAGGAGACAACTAAGAGCCAAAACAGAGGTGTTTAGATGATGGTGTAATTTGCTATAATAACTGTTTAACCACATATTTGGCAAGCCCTGGATAACTCACTTATGAGTAATGCATTTGTCCAAATTACATTCAAATAAAAAGTAGTTACTATGCTCCATTATCATGTGTTCTGCACAGATATTTCCTCCTATCAGTTTTCCCACGGCAAGAAAGCTTCTCACTGAGCCCAGGTTAGCTGTGGATTGGTGCTGATTTCTCTTGTGCAGCCTCTGAGAAGCTGGTTAGGTGCTCTGGAGCCACATATCATCAGTCCACTGCTATCTGGAGCTATCTCACTTCCTTGTGCAGCCTCCCACTCGCCTCTTCCCTGTCTGCTCCATCTGGAGGGAGCTTGGCTGCTCTCCTTCAGCCCCAGCTCCCCGAGCTCACGGCAGCTGCAGCTGCCAGAACATCTGCTGTCTCCTGGCCTCACTGGGGTGAGGACCAAAAGCACGGCCTTTTTCAAGTTGGACACTCGCCTCCATTTGAAACTGGATGAGTTCAAAGTTCTTCTGTTTGTCCTGAGACTTGCAGCTTCATGGGAATAGTCAACTGTCTGTAACACAAATTCGAGTGCACGTTTCAAAGGGATACAATGCATTGTCTTTAGGATGCACTGGCACTGTGCCTGCTCTTCCCCTGCGCCTGTGGAGATTTGGGGTTAGAACAGTCTCTTTCTGAAGGAAGAATAATTTTCAAGAGTAAGGGGTGGAAGGAATGCAAACCCAAACAAAATTAGTCCTGGATTCTGCAACTGCATCCATCAAGGGTGAGCTTCTACTGCACCAGCGCCTCCAGCCTCATACAAAAGCTGAAACGATGTGCCCTGAGCTATTCCTGATGAAGGCAGAGGTCACCTCTTGTCTGAAAAGGTGCATTTGACAAAGAGATATCTTATTTGGAAAGTTACAAGCATGAAATAACATCTCTGTAATCTCACAGGAGGAAAATCTGCACAGCAGCCCCCCCATCAGCTGTGCTTTTCATCTGTGGGTCAAATCATGCCCTAGTGACATGCAGAGCTCCCACTGACTTCATAATGGGAAATGTATTACTTATTTACAGCTGACTTGGCTTTATTTAGAATGATTTAGTACTTTGGTTATTAAAAGTTCTGTGGTTTGGAGAAGCAATATCAACAGGTGACCCACACCCCTCTTTTCCACTCCGTTCTGTACTGTCTGACAGGTTTCTGCATGGGGCAGGACCCATGTGTGTGTTGGTTAGCAAGGCTCTTCCAGGACCCAATCCTGGACCTTGAGCACAGTGTGAACAACCTGGGATGCATCTGGAGCTCAGCTTTATCCAACTCGTGCTGGCATGGAGCTGTTTGGGACTCTCAAAATGTGTCTAAACTGACATGTTGGCTTGAAATGCAAGCTGACACAGCTTCATCCCCTGAGCATCCCCCACTGCTTATACTTCTGCTTGCTCAAACCTTGAGCTTCTCTGGCTCAAGTCTGGAGTGAACAAACAGGCTCTCTGAGGAGGAAACCTTAAGCTGAGAAGAGCTTAATCAGGCTCTCCCAGAGCTGGAGGAGCTCTTGACTGTATGAACTCAAACTTCAACATTAGGCGAGATGGTCCTGCACCCAGAGTTGCCCTCTGGGGAGCTCCTCACCCCTGTGGCATCCACAGACACCAACATGCTGGTCCTGCCCCTCCCCTGAGGCCCTCACAGATGCTTTTTATAGAGGAAAGATCCTTACTGAAAACCATCTTACAGAAAATGGGGCTTGAGTGCCTTTGCCAGTTTCCCCAAATCCACTGTGAGTCCCCTCTAGGTCCTTAGTAGGACACGTTGGCAGGTACTGTCCCTGTCACCACGTGGGAAGCAGGAGCTGCTTTTAAAGCAGGACAGGGTCAATACTGAAAAGATAATCCAAGGTGTGTCTCCAGTGGGATGGCAGCCCCCTAGTACAGACACCAACTGAACACAGAACAAGCTGCTCCGAATAATTGTGCAGGTCTGGAAAGAAGATAGAAGCTACTGCTACTCAATTTATACCATTGCAGCTCAAAACTAAGTAGGCATAAGTAGAATACACAATAAATGTATATTTAACTGTAGTTTAAAGTGAAACTTAATATCCTATGTTAGTGCATAGTACTCTCTTACGAAGAAAACTAATTTATAGGTAAAGAAACAGAGGTAAAACTAAGGGACTGTGTGTTTTTAAATAAGCTAAGTAAAACGCATACTTACTTACCTTTTATTCTCCTGCTGTGTGTGCCCTGAGCTGGTCCAGGGAGTTCTATGAGGTAAGAAATTCCTGGTCAACAAAAGTTCCTTTTCTAAAAAAAGTGAACATAGTGGAAACGGGGAACCACTTACCAGGCAGCTGAAAAAGGAGCTGACTGTGCAGAGAATTTCACACCTTATGGCTTTTGGTCAGTAAAGTACATAAACAAAATGTAATTTTCTATGCAATTACACAGGGTCACACAAGAATATTATGTTTTAGAAACCCACTCAAAAGCATATTGCTCTCTAAGAGCCCAATCCAAAAAATGGTTCCTCACTTTAGTGAAGTTACTTGTAAGCGTTTCTGGGAGTGGGGCCTACGAGACATTTCCCTTTTTATGCTTTCTTAAACAGTTTATGTGATACTAACAACAGGAAGATAAATTACTTTGAATGGTAGCAATTAGAGAAATAAGGAGTGTGATAGATTTACCATGTGGAAAACATCTCTCACACATTTTCCTACAGTCATTAAACCTGTTTTTAATGACACAACACTGATTTCAGAAAGAAACAAAGTTTATTTGATGAAAATAAACAAGCTGATCAACACTAAATACTTCCCATACACATGATAACAATGTTATGAACTCTAAATACCTTGGTACTTTACACTTCTACAAGACATTAAATTACAATGACTGTCTAATACATGCCCACTGGTAATTTCTAGGAATTCCTTAGTTTCATATCAATGTCCTTAACCATATATCAATATCACAATCCAGAACATGCCACTCACTTGAAAAAATTATTACAAGAAGCACTATCAAATGAGGATCTAAGGTAAATAGGGGATACTGACCCATTGCTGCAGAACATCACATTCAAACGTCACCCTACACACACAAAAGAAACATTGCGGATATAGTTTGTGTCAACACATCTGAGGTCTTTTCATAAACACTGTTTAAAAAGTAAATTGAAACCCACTTTCAAATGAAAGTCAATGTGCAGGTACGTGCATACTGGATACACAAAATTCATTAAATACAAAATTCATACTGTACATTTAAATGAAAGAAAGAATGTGCAGTACAAGACTGATCTCACATTAAAATAATAACCATTATCTTAAATGTTAAGCAAAAGTTGGTTTGCTTCATTACACTTAGAGGGGGGGAAAAAAAATCTACCAAACATTGCTCAAATAAAATATTTCCCAACATCACAGTGTTTATTGTAAACCCCGAGATTCTATTTTAGTATATGAAAAGATTTTCTCCAAACATCATAGAATATCACATGAAATGAAAAGGAGGAAAAAAACCCAAACAAAACCCAAAGCAAGAAAGAAAAAAGTCAATGTTAGACAAAATTTTCCTCTTTAGGGGCTAACTTTTAGGCCCTGATAAAAGTTTAGATCAATACTCATACCAACATGAGTGGAGCAAAAATGCCCCTAAAATAATATCTGTGACAAAATTGGCACATACATATAAATATCTAACTATACAGCTTTGTATCTGTGACCCTATTTCCCCCCTAGTTTATATCCTACTTCAAGTATTCGGTTGCAGAGTTAAGGTAAAGACCTGATTGTAAGAGACACAGACGATTGTCCCCTACTGCGACAACAAATTTGTCATGAGAAACCAGGTTTGTTGTCTGAGTTTCCAAGTGCAACATTTGTCATATGTGCTAAATATACTCCCAAAAGCTTTGCTGTTTCAAAAACAAAGATCTAAAATGCCATTGATAGTTAAAGGACAAACTTTTTAAACATGAATGAAATTGGGATTATCTACGCTATGCTAAGTCTACACATTTTACTCTATTTACTGAAGACAGTAACATCCAGCAGGACTCCTGCTCAAATAAATTGCTCTTTGATTGCACCAAGAATTATGGTACAAATAAATAAAATATCATCTCTAGACAATAATTTTAAGGGGATTACTATGTATGGCTCATGTAGGATGTTTAGGGTTTATCGCACCACAGGTTCAAAAAATAATTTTTCTAAATTCAGTGCAAGACTTTAGGAGTATCCATTTAGATTTTTTTTTCTTTTTTTTTCTTTTTTTTTTTTAACAGCAGCAAAGAAAAAGTACTAAGGATTAAGGCCACCCATGCTTAAATTTATTGTTTGTCCTTTAAAAATGCAGATATTCTATTTCCACTGCCATCAGCATGGAAGCATTTCTTCCATGGACAAAAAGATGCCTCAACAGAACAGCCAAACATTTGCACATGTTTGCCAGACTGAAAATGTTTGTGGAGTCAGAAGGAACCTCTCCTTGAGAAGCAGTAGAGATCTGACTCTCAGTTAAGTCTCTCACTGAATGTAATGACTTCACATTTTTATTTTTTCTTGCATGTGCTTTAAATTTATTTTACTAGACACATTTTGTTGACACAAACAGCCTTTGAGTGCTGCTTGTTCATTGGTATTTTCTTTAACATCTAAGATTCGTTGGGGTCCATGTTGGAGACTGTTTTTCAACGTAGAGAACAATAGCAAACAGTTCCACATTTACAGGAGACCTAGTGCATATACTGTATTCACAGCAATCTTAGCTTTATTTTTGTTTTTGTTTGTTTTCTAAGAGTCCCAGCTTTTATTGTTGAAAACATGTATGCATTTGGATGGTAAAAGGTTGATGTATCCTTGTGTACATGTCCATATATATACATACATATGTATTTATATACACCTCAAGCTTTTACCATCCAGGAATAGATACATTTTGTATATAATCATATATTTATGTTCAAATTAGATGTCCTATGCATTGTCAGAGACACACACCATATTTTCGTAAAACTAATCTTCGTCATCAGTTATTAGTACCAAAAATTGATTTCATTTCCAACCTGGCCCAGAGCTTAATACCAGTTATAGTATCAATATTTGGTTTTGGTTTGTTTTAAATTGATATTATTTTATCAATAGATAAAAGAAAACAGAGGAGGGTAAAGGCTTGTTTTTATTTTTTTGGAAAAGCCCATATCTAACTGGGGGTAGAGTTAATGCCAACACCCTTATATAGCATTTTACTAATACCTCTTTGATAATCTAGTGCAATAGAAGTGATATTTTAGAATAGACTAGGTAAAATCAGCAAATGCAGATACTACATCTAAGGGAATCTGAATTACTATTAAAATCAATATTAATTTACGAAAAATTAGCTAAATAACCTGTTTAACCGAACTTCATCAAACAATCATATTTTGAACAGATGGTTTCTTTGTAAAAACAGAGTAACTCACAAGACCCATTAAAGACAGAAATGAAGCTCTTATAATTTCTGCTTGAGTCTCCTTCAATATTTTCCAAAGTATCTGATTTCAAAAATGACTACAAGAAATAATGGAGAAAATGCCAATTAATGCAGCATTTCATTAGATATCAACCTTAGCATTCATTTTCTGCATCTCTGATCTTCTCCAGGATATCATGGTCATGTTTGGAGATCCAATGCAATAGATTATCATTGTTACCTTCCAGTGCTACAGTTTTTTCTTCCTTTTTCACTAGTTCCTCTGACAACTGTAACAAGGGAACAAAATATTCCAATTAACAACACGATTGAAGCACCCAGAACATCTTAGTTCTCATCTAATCAAGATTCTCACACATAGGAGTGCAGATAATGCTTTTATAGGGGCTAAGGATTAAGTAAGGCATTTCAATTCAGTTTGAACCCACTAATATTCATAGGGTGGCAATGAATTTTACTGCTGATTTGTATGACTCGATTCCCCCTAAATGGGAAATATTTTAAATTCCTAAGATGTCCAATTCTGTCGTGCTTGTGATTCTGTAAACGGTGAGGTTTCTGATCTTGTCCATGAGCATGTAACTTGGAAAGGGAAATGCCATTAATAGAACTAAATATTTTTTCTGCGGGAACCAATGGGATCATCCATTTATTTCCACTCAGTTCTGTGGCAGGTGGGAATGTGTAGTACCTCTACCAGCCTTCCAAAATTGAAGCACCAGTTCCCTGTCACACTTTTAACCACTTTAAGTTCACTTTAATTTGCAGAACAGTGGAGAGAGGTTTTTATGGACACAAGAAGCTCAGGTTTGCAGAAGTTAAAACACACAGCAGCATGTTAGGAGGTTTTCAGCCACACACACACACTAATCACAGGTGGTTGGTTGCTCTGCCTGGCTTGGCTGGCACTGCTGAAAACCAGGGGAGCACGAGAGGGAACTGGTGTCAGCACAACTCAGCCAGTGGGAAGAAGAATCTTCCTGCCTTCCACCAACTTTGGATGGGACTCTGTGTCTGACTGTGACTACAGAGTGAGGTCTCAATGACTTTTATTGTTACTTTAATTGTGCTGCAAGCAAACAGCACAGTAATCCTGAACAAAGAGCAGTGAATTGGTCTTATTCACATTATCTGTATATCAGCTCAGTGGGAAGAATTAAATGATTCCTTTAGAGGGAATCCACTGACCTTGTTTCTAGAAAATTTGAAATGCATTATGTATGGGATTCTCCATTATTGCCTTCCATGTATGTAACCTTAGAAGTTTCCAAAACATCCCATTTTATGGAAAAGAATTTGCTATACAATGCTAGGGTTTTGTATACAGCTACAAACTTGTTATGTTTTTTAAAAAGAACTACTTGACTAAAATTCCCCTTAAAAAATTTCGGAATCTAATATTTATCAGATAAATTATTCTGTGAGTAAAGTGAAACACTGTTTGCAGAACAAACTCTCAAATTATTTTAATTCCCTATTTTCAAGTACACATCTTGCTGGAAAGCACACATTACAGCTTTTATCATACAAACTTAGATGAATAGTTCTACTCTTGCAGTGAGAGGTTGGTACAATTCTTCTGGTTAAAACACTTCGGGACTAATCCAAAGCTCACTGAAATGTGGTAAAGTTCCCACCGATTTTAACAAGTTTTGGATCTGGCCCTTGAACAGTCTAAAAATGACTTCTGCAGAGCTGGAAAGCCAGGGAGTTCCTAAAGTAGATCATGTTACTAGTTCTGGCACATAAAATCGTTGCAAACTTTTTATGAAAACTGTAAGTCAGCGCATGCATTACGTTTGGTGAATGGTGCATAGCTGCCATTCTTTTGTGTGCTGAGAATTTCTTCATCGTCATTCAAAGAGATACTTGGGCAGGGGAAGCACACCTATAAATTAAGGAGGGGAGCACATTCCACAAACTGCAGCACAGTGATGCCTGGGTTTTTTAAACTGAAACGTAATCACTGCAAATCGTCACTGCAGTTGCTATTTTACAAGCTGAAGTTCCTTTGCAATTAACACTATTTTATGCTTGGAAAAAGTAAGAACCCAGAATAAAGTGTCCCATCTGAGGAACAGCAGCAAAGCACAAAATGTACTCCCTCTCCAGCCTGCTCCTCAAATTTTCATTGGAGTTTTACTACAGAGTGAAAGCCCCCAGACAAACCTCACCCACTTAATCAACCCACCCATTCATCAGGAAACCATATATGTATTGGAAGTGTAACAAAAACTTGTTCACCACAGGTAGGAAATGCAAAGTATTTTTCAAGTAAGTCAAATAAATATATAAAAGGATATTGCTGTCAAATACCAACTGAGGTTGAGTAAATTAAATTTATATTTGTTTCTTCAATGCTGTACTTGGTGAAAGTCACTGAACCTCTAAAACAGAAATAAAGTTTGGTAACATGCATTGGGCCTGAATTCAGCAGTGCTCTAGCTGAAATTAATATCTTATGAGTTTGGCACTTCTGTCAGTCCATTAGATACCAGTCAATGAAAACAGCAGAAGGATGTGAAGATATAAAAGTGTAGTAGCCCACAAATATTTGTTCAGATTGTTTTTCCTTTGGATAAAGACACCTGCCTGATTAGTACTTTTTACCTCCAATCCTTTCCTCCCAGCAGTGATTTGCAGAAACAAGCTGGAGAGGGTGGGTAAACACAAAGGGGTTAAAGGGGAAACTGTTTAATAACAGTAGTAAAATGCAGGCTATTTTTGACATCTGGGTTAATGTCCATTATGTTCCATATGCTTTCCAAATGTTTGCAACAAGCACCCAGATACAAAAACAGATACCCATTCACATAGGCTTAAATTGCCCTCTCCTAACCTGTTACACATGGTACCTACATAAAAGGCCAACAACTGATATGGTAATTAGTGAGTCAGAAAGAGAGGGAATAGACACTTTATTGCAGGGAACTGGTATCTGACCAAATGTTAGTAGAGAAGGATATGATTAATGAAAACTTGTGAGGGCTATTTCTGCTCCCTAATCTATGACAAGGCCTCTGTGCTATAAGGTGACATCCTTTAAAAAGCTGTCAGGATGAATTCTTCAGTTTCCTTCTCCAGACTCATTCATCATTACTGCAATCAGAGTACCAACAAATGATGGGAAATTATTTCCTCTTCTGGAAACAAGTAACTAGACTACAATAAGGCTATAACTCATGAAGTCTTTCTCAAGTGACGTCCTTGGATTTGCTTGTGACTCTTGGAACAACGTAATGTAAATTACAGTAAGGAGAAAAAAAAGCATTCTCAATTTTTACCTTTGCCCAAAACCATGAAAAGAATGACTCCATTAACTAAGACAAAGCCCTGACACAGACCACTCTAAATTCTGTCCCTGCCACCAGTTTATTTTGGGATTAAGGAAAAAGTCCTATAATTTTTCTGTGCCTATCTTGCTCTTTGCTACAGCAGGCATAACATCAGGCTCCTCACAGGAATTTGCAAGGCTTCATGTTTGCAATGTGCCTTAAGAGTCTTGGATGAGTGCTAAGTATTATTATTTTTCAGTTCCTGCATTTGATTAAAACTGAAATAACACAGTAAAAATTAAATTAATATATTAAGTTACAAGTAAAGAGCAAGAATGTGGTTTGTGCAGCTACTTGTAACACTTTTAATATGAACATGTATTACAGTGTAGGTGATTCCCAAGGTCTGTACTGACATGTACCATGTGGGCATAACTTAACAACTAAAAACCCCCCAGAAGTTTGATTCAGCCAAAAATCTGTTCGTGGCTTCTATGTGAGCTCAGAGCTGGGGCCAGCGGGAGCGCTGTGGGCTGCTTTCCCCTGCCCCTGAAGTGCAGTTGCAAACACGATCACACCCCAGATATTTGCAACTCAGCACAAGCAACAGAGTTGGGCAGCACAGATCTGCTGCAGGGCTGGCCACCCTTAGCACAGGATGTGACAATAGCACGAAATGTGCTGTTTGAACCTCCCTGTCCTTACAGCCCCAACAACAAATACTGGTTTTGCTACTTCCTCCTGGCCTAACTCTTGAGGAAAGAAAGCAAGCCCACCTCTCACTTTCTAAAGAATACAGTAACCTGTTAAAGCCTGTTATATCGAGGTGAAAATCTCTAGTGAGGAGGGCCAAGAAGAAAAATAATTAAGGCATAAATTTGTATCCAACCTATGTAGAAATTTTTCACTGCTGAGATGCCAAAGACACCTAAGACACTTGTTGAGCAGAGTGAAAAGGTAAAATCTAGTTTAAATTTATAGCATTCCTTCAGTGTCCCTCTAGGAGTTTGGCTTTTTGCCAGTGTTCCTTGTTAAAAATTTGTTAAACGTGTTTGGCATTAATGCAAACACAAAGTGCTCATTTGTTACAAATTCTATTGGAATGCATTCATTTAAGGCAATGAAGTAGTTACCAGAAAAGAAAAAATGTTCATTAAGTACATTTTAAAAATACAATGATGTATGCGGTGCATAACTATGGCGCCCCAGTGGCTATATAAATATCTGACAGAATAACCACAAGTTGTGTTTGGTTTGAAATTGGAATCTCTTAAACATAACCGATAGAACAAAAACTGGTTTTGTTTGTTGTCAAAACTGATGTTAGTTTTTCTTGTTTAGATCTAGTTGTAATAACCAAAGTTTTGCCATATAATTTTTTTACATCTCAAATCAATAAAGCCCACGGGTTAAAGCAATGCTCAAGGAAGTTTCTTGACTCAAAAGGTAAGTGCAGCACCACACATTATCTGGAGAACACTGGACACAGAAAGTAAACACCCTGCTTGGAGGAGAACAAATTTTAGTCATTCTTAAAAACTCCACTTAAGGAAATGTTACCTGGGAGATCTGCAGCTGTCTGACAACATTCAGGCTCACCTCAGCAAAAGGCATCCTGCTCTACTCCTTCCAGAAAATAAGGATCTCAGAGCTAGTTCACAACATCCCAATAACAAATCCCTCTTTTATAATAATGTGAAATATCCCTGGTAATGATAACTCTTGATTTTGAATAAGCAACTCTGAGGTCCATTTCTTAGATGTTAGAAAATATCTTCTTAGCAACAATGTAAAATTAAACATTTTTCTTTCTATTTTTTCAGTGATTTATAGTTACTTACAAAAAAGTTTAAAACTGATAAATACATGAGTAAAACATTAAAAAGAAAGATCCAGAAACTGTGATTTAATTAAATATTGAAAGGTTCACAAAAAAACCACCAGCGTAAAAAAGCTATTTATAAAGACAGAATTAACTTTGCTCCAATTCTGGCAAAGAAATTATTTATCCCATTTGTTGCTATTTATGTTTTAAATTCATTACACAGTAAACTTCAGAGGGATCTGCAGCTGGTGGTAGAATCACTGCACGAATGTGATGAACTTTCCATATTGCTATAGTGCCAGAATTGTTAATCTTAGTTAGGGATAAAAGCAGATACCATTGGGATGAATAAAATCAAATGGATTCAAGCCCTCTAGAGAGTAAGAGTCCTTGAAAACTACTGTACAATTATATCATAAAATTAGATGAAGTTTATGAACCTTGAGACTATTTGGACAAGGATGCCTTCTCTACTGGGAATGTTTATAAATCAAAGTTAGACAAGTGCTATATGAGTTAAAAGACAGCTATTTTTTTCTTAGAACCTTTTTCTTTTCATAAAACAAGCCTGGCCCAAGTCAAAGCTCTTCAGAAATATGAGAAAACTCAGTACATATCCTTCAATGTGTCACTTGGACACTGAACTAAAGAGAGGGTTATAGGGAATGTTAAGGATGGCTCCAGAGCAGGACTATTCTATGGGCTGAGCTGGAGTGGGCTGAAGATGATGGAAGAGCTTCCATCGATTCCACAAGACCCTGGAGCTGCTCAGGGGGGCGGCCCTGATTCAGCAGCGCAGGGCACGGGGGATTTTTGTCAAGACATTTATGACTTCCTAAAGACGGAGCACATTGAGACCATTGTTACTCCTTTGTTGTTATTTAAATCGAACCGAAGTGACAAGAAAAGAAGAATTCTTGGGTTTAACTGCCTCAAACAACGACGCTCCCAACGCGAATCCCGAAAGCTGTCGATAGCAGGGATCACTCGATGAAACTGGAAGGTGCCTTTTTGCCTTTTCCATCCCGCCTGATGTGGAATGCCATTTATTCTCATGCGCGGGACTAATTAGGGTTTGGGTTTTTTTTTTTGAAGATCAAGGTTTCGCGCCCGGTGCTGCCTAATAACACGGTGCGCCTGCCCGCCACCTGGCCCGGCGCGGCTCGCCCGGCTCCGGCGGCGGCACCGCCTC
>VZTN01023423.1:397886-435198 GCA_013400515.1 Erpornis zantholeuca
CTCGGCAGCGAACCCGCGCAGCGCCGGCGGGGCCCGAGCGCGCACACAGCGCACACAGCGCACACAGCGCACACAGCGCACACAGCGCCCGTGCCTGGCGCCTGGGAAAAGAAGTGGTTAAATAAACGCTGTGTCAAGCCCCCAATCTAATAAGTCATCTTATTAGGAAGTTGTGATGCCCTGTTTGCCCTCGCCTGTGGCTTGTCTGCTCCACTGAAAGGTCTCCTGCTGGGACCTTTGTGGCGTTATACGAGGTAGAGAGGGCTGCTGCAATATATGAGCCTTGGTTTGGAGCAGCCAAAACAGCAGGAGAACTAAGCTGCAAAGAATTAAACATGTAACAACTTTGTAAAAGCACAGACAGTGATTGAGGTTGGCCCTTTTGCTGTTGACACATTCTGGCCCCTGTAGGTTGTGGTCACTAAGCCCATTAGAGCTGCAGTGTGGCAACATCTACTTCAGCAAGTTCAATGTGTTTCTGTTTTATTTCTAAATACTGGACGCAAGCTGGCAGCGATAGGAGAGCGGAATATGGCACCAGAAATATGTCATAAACACAGTCGTCATTGTCAGGGATGTGAAATTACTTTTCAAACTATTTATTCTTGGCAGATGGAGGGTGGGTGTATTTTTGCACTTTGTTAACTGAAATTTAATTGTGACTTGCTGCACGTTTTGTTTAATTTAAAAAAAAAGGAGAGAGAAAGGAAACCTCAAGATGCTGTTTTTTCTTTATAGAGAAAATTTTCACTGAAGAGAGAAATCTTTGTTGCTGGAAATTCACTGCAAAATGAAACCAGAAAAAACGAACCTAATAAAATCTCAGCTGGGATAAGTTTCATGTATGAGCATCCACTTATTTAAATCAACACTCCCCACTATACTTTTTTTTTTTTACATTTCTTTAATTTTTTTCTTTTACATTTCTTTTAATATACATTTAATTCAGATTTTAAAAACGAGGTTGTGAAATGGACAAGAAAGATTAATTAAATTAATGAAAGAAGCTATTACAGACATAATGAGGAGTAGATTTAAGTTCCAAACCCTAATATGCAGAACACACCTTCCCATCTCCCTGTGGACCACGCTTTTTCAGGGCACAGTGCAAGGTTTATATTGCACATTGATGAGGATGCTCGTGGTCCCTCAGATCTGAGGGCTCTGTTTGCCTTTCAAAACTGTGTTGTGGTCCCAGATTTTATGAGTCCCTGCAGATTTATCACTGCCAAGAGCTACCAGTTTGTAGATACAGAGCAAAGGACGAGTTGGCTGAACACTTGTGCATCTGAAACATTTATCTCTCCCCCGAGCCTGTTACGTGCTGCCTCTGCCCTCGTCCCCAGATGAGCCACAGCTTTGTAAGAGGTGAAATGTGCAGGGAGGGACACAGACAGGTCAGAGCTGAAGGAGGGGAGGGTTTGGCGATCTTTTGTTTTCTCTGTCCGCAGCACAGCCATTACCCTGGTGCCCTCCTCTGTTTTTTCCAGGGGTTTTTGCTCAGGCGTGGTCGCCCTTGGGGTGCCCGCAGCTCCCTGCTCTGGCAGCACAGCTGAGGGCTCCCTGAGCTTGCTGAGCCACAGAAAGGACCGGCCACTCCTTCTGGAGGGATGAAAATGATGTCGGGGAAAAGTACATTCTTTCTTTGGCCACCAGTGATGAAGGAGCATTTATTTTCTGTCCTTGAGTGTTTGCCTGAGCCAAGCAGGGTCAGAGCTGTGGCTTTTCTCTGGAGGAGAGAAATTTCTAGAATTTGTAGGAGTTTTTTTTTTATTTTTTCTGCCATCTTTTGAAATTTGCTGATAGTTTGGGACTAGAAGAAAATTCTTAAAATCTCATGCATATTTGTCTGGTTGTAGGGAGTATGATTTGGGTTTTACCTCACGCATCCTACCAGAGTCAGTCAATATTTAATAGCTAAAATTGGCTGGCTGTTGTGCTTGGATAACTCTAGTTACTGTGGCTGCTACCACACTGTTAGAAGCATATTGGTTACTAGATGTTGTACCAGAGTAAATACTAATAAATTTGGTGGTTGTGGAGAGGAAGTTCAATCCAAAAGCATTCCAGCCAGTGAGGAGGCACACAAGGGCTGTACTCCTTCTTCTGATGTACCCAAAGGCTGGATGGAGTTGGGCAGAAGAGAGGTGGTGAGGGCTGAGTGCAGGTTTGAGGCCTTTATGTGTGTGCCTATTTCTGCCCTCAGGAAAAGGGTGGATCCTTGGCCAGGGAGGAAAAGTCTTCTTAGACTGCTGGCCACAAGCACGGTGTCCTTAAGGCCCATGACTCCAGGACAGTTTGCTGGGGTTGTTTTTTCCTTAACCAAGCAATAAGAAGAAATTTAATAAAGATGCATCTCATGGTTTGTGCCTGCTTTCCCAATCACCTCAGATTTCTCATCTTCTAAAGTTGAGAAAAAAACTAAAGAGCTTCAGGGTATTGCTCTGTGCATCTGAATATTTGCACCAGCAGCTGTGTGTCCCCTCCTATACTTCATAATGTAGATAAACCATTAACGTCCATTTCATTAGTTTGTTCTGCTAGTTAATAACGCAGTACTCACTGAAGTTATCCTTTCAGGTATATCTAAATACTGATTGTGCTGTGGAAGGCATTGTGGAAGGGGTATGCTTATTGTATTAATAATAAAAATATAAAAGGAATCAATATGTCAAAATATAGTCAGAGTTCTATTGTACACAAAAAGCCTGTTTTACAGTATCTGAGATATACTCTTGCCTTCTTCCCCTCCAAATGATCCTAAATGTATTTTTTAATTTTACATGGTTCATGATATGAAACTGCTTATAAAAATGGTGTCTCATGTTTACAGTTGCATCTTTTAATGTTAAGAAGAAAGAGACACAACTAAGGCAAGTGTTATTAGGCTTGGTCTATCTGAAGACCAATGCTGGATCCATTTAAAACCCTTCAGACTGCTAAAGCATTACAATGACTGTGTGTGGCACTGGGAACAGGACCATACACGCTCGACAGCTACTTACTTTTTAAATACCCATCCAAGGAACATGCAGCATTTTGAAATCTAACTTGTGTGGTCTAATTATGCAATAATTTTTATAATTTAAGCCCCAATATTATGAGCTTCTCCACAATTATGGCTCTGCCCACGCATTTCTCAGTGCATGATAGGGAAGACTTAGAGGCCAGCTCTGTTAAACATATGAGCACATGTTTTAATTTTTTAATTTTTACTCTAAGTGAGACTTAAAAATGCACTTAATATTAAGAGAAGGCTTAAGAGTCTATCCTGAATGTGACCTTAGAGGCTTTCATTTAACTGAGGGCACACATATAATATTCTATGCAGACCGAAGACCCACAGTTATCAGCATTCCAACGATAATGAGTATTACACAGAGGGAAATAATAAAATAGCAATAAGCAAAATTTTGCTCCCTCCCAATCTTCAAACACCACCTTTATAATCACTGTACACTCAAAAACATGCATGTGTGTAAGAGTTGAAGAGATCAGAGGCTTAGAATCCCAAAGGTACTCAGACCATCCATGAAAATGTCAAATGACAGGTAAACATGCACAATTAAAAATACTAACTTAATTACAAAATCATATAAAACTACAATGGTGACTCTTTCTACTTGATGCTTTTATAAAAAAAAAAAAAGATGCATTGCAATTAAACTATTTAGCAAAACAAGACTAG
Source organism: Erpornis zantholeuca (assembly GCA_013400515.1). NCBI lineage: Eukaryota > Metazoa > Chordata > Aves > Passeriformes > Timaliidae > Erpornis > Erpornis zantholeuca. The sequence continues at coordinate 401,575 of VZTN01023423.1, forward strand.
GAAATTAATGATCAAGAATAATCACCAAAATTCATTGTTAACTACAATTTACACTGAGTAGCACATTCTTTTCTAGAGAACACCTATTCCTCTATGCCCATTTTCTTTCTCCTCTCAATCTCTCTTTCCAGCTGGGCACAGACCTTGTCTGATTTCTCTCTCTATTCTTCTACTTGCTTAAACTTTATTTCTCCCCACTTTTTTTTATTCCATTCTCTGCAGCAGAGCTCTTTCCACTCTGTCAGGCTCTGTTGCCAACCTCTGACCAACTCCCTGCTGAGTGGTGGCATTGGACAACAGCTGGAAATGGTGTGACACCATCACCCTCTACTTTCCCTGCATCTTGCAGTTCTGGAACAAGATAAAACATGAGCAGAGTAGTTCATAAAAAGCATTTTTGAGGACAACAATTTGCTTATTAGGAACAGCAAAACAAGCCTAGAAGACACTCTCGATGTGCATGCACAAATGTGTCAACCCCACTGAGGAAAAGGTACAGCCCAGAGTGGAACTTCATTAATGGAAACAACTTGGAAAGGAAGAATAATGATGGCAGTACAAACTTTGTTCGTTCCTTCATTAATTTCAGAGAGAGCAACAACTAAACAGGTACTTACATAAAAACTTTTCCCACTGAAACAACTACAAGAACCACAAGATAGTTTTAGGGCTACTTTCCAGATACTTTGTTTTTACCAACTCTCTAATTCAAGAAGGTCAAACCATATTTGTCAAACATATTTGACATCCTAATTTCTCACTAAATACTCTAAATGCAAACAAAATTATCTAGCCCATTTAATTCTAATTTTCTGGATTTGGTTTTTTTTTTTCTCACAGTTGCACATCTTGCCATGTTTTCTACAGGAACTTAAAGATATGACATATAGGTCACCACTGCAAGGTACACCTCTTCATATTTTTACAGTCTGGAAATGAGACACAGTGGCCTTTGCTGTATAAAAAACATTGGATTTGGACAAAAAGATGTGGGAAATTCAGCAAAAAAAGCACAGCTGGACCATTATTTCATATCTGAATGCAGCACGTTGTATCATGAAAATGTGAGGATTATGTCAAAGAATGCAGTTTCACTGCATTTTTTTTATGAGGAAACCTTGTTTATACAAACATTTCTCAGAGATCAAATCAAGCTAACTTTCTATTAATTTATCTAAGCTACTTGTTCTTTTGAACAAGCCTTTTTTCCTTTTTTTTTTAGACTATACCCCTATTGTAATTTATCAATTCTTTTATCATCAAAAGTTATTGTTTAAGCCAGGAATAGCTTTTTAGCAGAGCTCAATGGTTAATCATGCAAAACCAAAAAAATCCCAAAAAACCAAAAAAACAAACAGTAATTTTCTCATGCAAGTCACAAGTTCACAAACAGGGGGTGTAAAAAAGGAGCAGGAGGAGGAAGAGGGTCACCTGTGTCCTTTGCAGATTTTTTTTTTTTTTCCAATAGAATGTTTTGGGATCTTTCATTTAATTACAGGAAATGTTATTTTAAACTCCCCAAGGCATGTACCTTCCACTATCAGGCACAACAACGATCAGCAAATATTTCGTAGGCTCACAGAAAAAAGGCAGCTTGTTCCAACAACAATTTCTAATTTATCTGTGTTCAAAATTTCAAAGTGTGGATCAGGAACAACTCACACCTTCCACTGTCCCTCTGCAGAAGGACAGAGGGAACAAACCCTCCAGGCTCTCTGCAATGCACATGGCCCTGAGAGCTCAGGGCTCCTGCTAAATCCAGAACATGGCATTTAATGATCCTCAGGAGGCCAATACCATCCACACACCACTTAGCACTGCTCCAGTTTCATTTATCCTCGTGGTCTGTGCCGTTGGCATGGCAAGCTTGGCCAACAGCTCTGGTTGTATTGCTCCAAGTGAGTATTGCTTGTGCTCCATCCAGAACCAATGCCAGCCCATTTCACTGAGTGTCCACATCACAGGGGAATTTACCACTCAGTTCATGTTCACCCCCTCCAGATCTTTAACCATTTTAGAGATTTATTATATTTTTATTTCTTTCCCAAACTGAAGAGTTATACTGCAATAGCTTCTCTTTACACAGAAACAATTTAAAATCTCCTTGTTTTTTTAGCTTTGCTGTGCTCTCTGTTCCTTCTCAGTGGCTTACCAGAAATGGGTAGAATAGCAAAGATGTGGGCAAGCCTTGAACAGGTATAGGGATTAAAAATCGCTTTATGTTTCAATAACTTTTTCTTTTCCAAGTATTCATTATATTGTTTCCCTTTTTTACTGCTGCAAATAAAGCTAATGTTTTGGAGGACTATGCACAAGAATTCCAATATCTCCATCCTGAGGAGTAATAGCTAATGTTATATCCTGATATTTAGTATGCAGTATTGGGGTTTGGGGTTGTTTCTCTTCCATATGCTTCACTTAACATTTAACTAAAGGTAATTTCATCTTCCCAGTCCCTCAAGCCACTGCAGCCTAGATTTTGAATTTTCAGAACTCCTTCAGTCCTGCAGAAGAACAAAATAGATTTCAAAACCCTTTTGTGGGAAATTCCCATTAAATATATCTGGTTTCTCAAAAGAATGAGCTGAAACCTGCAAGGCAGCTGGGATGGAGGGAAGGCAACAGACACAGCTCCATTCTGTGCATAATCCAACAAAGTGCCAACCCATGCTTGCAGAATCCTGTGCTGTGCTGGTGCTGCTGGCTGACACGGTGTCAGCATTTTTCAGCATTACACCACTATCAGCCTGTACTGGGACCCTTTAAAGCAGCTGAAATAAAAGAGCTCTTTCTGCATATTTATGCCATCCTGCTCTGAGCACTTCCTGTTGGCCCCAGTAAATCTCTGCTAAATTTCAATCGACTCTCGTGGTGTTCCAGCTGTTAGATAAACTTCCAAGGATATTTTTGTGACAGGTACAAACCTAGACAGGAAATCTCAAGAAGAAATCCTAAATTAATTATATGTCAACATTCAAGCCACAAGAAGGAGCAATTGTCATAAATTTTTGAAAGCTAGAATCCAATTTTGGTTGTAAGTGCAAAAAAGTTCACTGACTCAGTTGTGAGTCAGTGCCAATAAAATAGTATATTTCATATTCTTCAGCAGTTCACTTTGGCTAAACATGGAAGGGAAGCTAAGAACAGTGAGCTGTATATTTAAATCTCATTAAAAATTCAGATGGAAACTAATAACAAATTGTAGATTTACAATTTATAATTCAGAATTGCCTAATCTTGTCCCACCTTTTTGAAAACAGATACAACATATAAACTAATTCTCTGTTAAATGAAAACATCTTCACTACCTATAAATCTGATAATGGTGCCAAGAACATCCTTCTGCATTTCCCAACAGCACTGACTCCACCTCTCTTCTCTCTCCCAAGCACAGCACTTTTCCTGTGTTTTCTGAATGCCGGTAAGGACAAGCAAGGAAGGGGTGGAGAGGGCAGAAGGCATTGCAGCAGCACTAACCCACAGAGGATTGCCTGTGTTTCCCTGGCTTTGGCATCGCTGTGGAGTTCTTGACAACTTTTCCCATCCCTCTGCAAGGTGTCCTCAGAGAAACCATGGCAGTGTCCAGGACAGCAGGCGCTCTGAGCGCTCTGCAGCGCCTGCGTGGGTGGCAGAGGCTCCACGTCCTGTTCCCCCAGTACTCCTCATATTTTCCTGCAATGCTGCTGAGTTCCATAACCCTTGCCGTGCCCCCCAGGCGTGCTGCCCCAGCAGCAGCGTGGGTTCCTCTCCAGGTCCATCCCCATGGCAGCCAGGGCAGAGCTCCCGACCCCGAGCAGCCCTGAGCAGCTGAAAAAGCCAACAGCTGTGTTTCAAGTCAGGTGCTCAAAAGCGACCTTGTGCTCAAACCTGGCAGGGGACCCTTCCCAAACCCATCTGCCTACAGACAAAAGGGAGAGTTTTGAGACACCTGTTGTCTCAGCACAGAGAAAAACGTGTGGTGGCAGGGGGAGAGAGAGAAGGGGAGAAAACTCCATGAAGCTTTGCAGGCTGGATGCAGCTTTGTGGCACATGTGGGAGATGCTTGTGGTCCTCATCCTGGCACCAGGTCTGTCCCAAGCTCTGGCAAACAGCCAAGCACAGGGCACTGTTCCAACCCTGCAGCTGCTCCGGCCGTCGGCAGAGCTCCGTGCCGTGGGACATCGAGTCCAGGAAAGAACTCATCACTCCAGAAGGGAAAGCCCAAGCAAGGAGATGCAGCCACCTTCTTTACACAGAGACAGGAGGCAGGAAGCAAGGCAGGGGATCTGCTTTGCAGCAGGAAGAGCTGCAGTTCAAAGGGACAGCAGGATAGTTCAGGTCATTGACAGGAGAGGCAAGGAAACAGTGAGCGCACACCATGGGCACAAGGCCACGGCTGAGTGTTCTCCTCATAAACAATGGTTTTTCACATAAGGAAGGTAACATTCCCCGTGCTTTACTGACTGCTTTCTCTTCCCAGACACTAAGAGGATCCATCCAGAGTCTTCCAAATTACTTCATAGGAGATACATCAAGTAGTCCCAGGAAGCAAACACTCAGAGCCCCGTTTGCAGCCAAAACTGGGCCCACAACACAAACAGAAATCCATCAGAAATCCAGCAAGGAACCAGCAGAAACATGCTGCACTTAGCTGACCACCTTGACTCTGTGTCTCTGAAATGCTGTGGATAAATAACTACTTATGTCACCCTGGGAGAAAAGGAATGCATGATATGGCTATGAAACCACCTGGATTTCTTATATATAAAAAGTGTTTTCACTACTTATGGAAAGCCAGACATGTAAATTACACTGCCCTTAGCAGGAAAAAATATGTGCCAAAGACCATGCCTAGGAGCAGAACTCTGGAAGAATGGGGGTATGGTCATGCCAGCTTTGCAATGTTTTCTTTTACAAGCCTGTTTTACTGCTGAGGTGGGGGAGACTAGTGTTATTGCTTCCTCAGAAAGCTGTTCTCACAGGATTTGACTATTGGTCATGAAAATCTTACAAGGTCAGACAGTCCTGCAAGATTTTAACGAATTTAAGGTTTAAACGTGTTCCCAAGATTTTGGTTATGTCCATTTCTAAGATGGAAAGTAATCCCCTTAACAATGTGCATCACCTGGGAAACAAGAATTAAGTAAAAGCAAATCTGGAGATCTGAATTCAGGTCCCTTGAAAGTTTACCAAAATTTGTTATCAAATGATTTATCTACTTTCAGCTTTTCCACATGGACAGATACAGGTGGCACTACCAGCAAAACTACACCTGCATATTCAGTGTGGAAGTAAATAGGCTTGGTCCATTCCCTTGGTGCTCATTTTGTGAAGGTCATTCTTCAAGAGCAAGAAGACACAGCCACAGCATCCTATGACATTAGAGGTCCCTTCAAGGCTGATTGTTAGCATTAGAGCATTATTTATCAAAATGTGGACACTAGAGTGGCTTGAAGTAGTTTCACTTCCTCTTAAATGATAATAAATTGGCAGTGTGAGTGTTGACTGCCTGAAATGCAACTTCATTACTTCAGAGGTTAATGGAGCAACCTCTCTCTGTTGATCTTCCTGTCACCATTGGCTACAAAAGAGTCTCTGACACAGTGCAGTTTTCAGGAGAGGCACAAGTACAACAGAGATTAACCACATCAAAAAGAATACTGTCCCTCTCCATTATGTTCTGCAAAGCTGGTGTGCAGCAAATCGCAGTGGCCAGCAGTGTCATCTGTCTTGTCTGAAAATGAAATCAGCACAAAAAGAGGTGATGATGCTCTATTAGAGACAAACCTTTCCATCTTAAAAAAAAAAAAAAAAAAAAAAAAAAGGGAAAAGAGAGAAAAAAGAAGACAAAATTAAGGAAAAAGAAGGAAAAAATATAAAGGAAAGAAGAAAAGCAAAGAAATAAGGAGAGGAAAAAGAAAATGGAAAAGAAGAGAATACTTTAATTATGATGTAAATATTGAAGCCACTGACCTTGAGCTATTTTGCATTAATTCTATAGAATTCCTCTTGTATTTCTTACAGAAAGCTACACAGTTAATTAACCAAACTACTATTCTTTTGAAGGCTGGGTTCATGATTTTGCAGGAGATGAAAACTGACAGGAATAGAGTAGGAGGTGGCCATGAGATTCAAAGAGGATTACATTTAATGCTGGCTAAGTGAATAACCCTCTGAATGAAAATGTATTCATTTAGGGAAATGTGCCTCTTCTTGTTACAGGTTACTGCCCTGAAATGCCTGGCAGGCGTGTTAACTTTCAATAGTTCATAACTCCTGTTGATCACTAACAACACAATGAACGTGTCCCTCACAATTCTGAGCACAGAACTTTGCCCAGGGAAGCTGAACATTCTGTACATCCTATACACGAATACTTGGAAGTCACTTCCCAGAAGGGAGGTTACTCCTGTCCTACCAGCAGCATTCACCTTGTCAGGAACACGAACCAAAATTCACAATACATCCAGTTTTATTTTCTGTGAGCTCCCTGGAAATGTTTCATTTTGCTCAATATTTCTGTTCTCTTCAGCAGATTAAGAGAGGAACAGGTAACTGAAAGTGCATCTGACATGCAATTACAGCACTGCAAATGCATGCAGACATCCAGTAATTACATGTGTAGTGGTGCAAACCATTCAGGGGTGCTTCAGGTCACTCCACTCTCCACTTCCCAGCCCCACCAGTGTTTGGGATGGGACTTGGCCAGTCTGACAACACCTCCACAGCAAATACATCAAATTCTTGTTGAACTCTTATCTTTTTCCCATCAGCCTGAATGAAAACATCAACTTCCTACACACACAGTGGCAGGCACTTGGACTTCTTATTAGAAGAAACACTGATAATAAGGTGTGCCTGCTGATAGCATAAGGGAGTAGGGCCCTACTGGAAGGTATAGGAGATAAGGAAGATTGGGATTTCTTGCTGGAGAAGCAAACAGAGGGTGAGATTCCACGATGAAACTACTCCAAAGGCGCTAGCACCTTCCCAGCCTGTGATCTAAATGCTGTGAACAAGACAGGAGTTCAGTGTTCAGCTCTGATTGTGTCAGTGGCTACTTCTGAGACCTTGGGTAAGTTGCTTAATCTCTCTCTATCAAGGTTTTCTCAACTGTAAAAACCAAAAAAGCTGCTACTAAACCTGGAAAAGTCCCTTTCAACCTGTGAATCAAAGCACAATGTAAATTCTACACTTTCTTCTGCACTATTACACCATTTTCAGTTTCTTTAAGTTGAGAAACATCTGTGGTGTTATCTGAACTCAGAGTGATAAGGAACCATGGCTTACCTTTTAAAAGCATTAACAGTGGATCTGGAAGGCAAATTTTAAAAAAAGTTAAATGTTTTACTCTCACAAAGTATTCAGTCCCTAACTTAAGACCCAAAAATGAGGTCCACCAGTCTGAAGTCAGGTTTTTAATAGCTGTTAAGCAGCTGTAGGAAGATAACCCTTTACTGAAGGATTTACACAAGAATTAGAGACACCTCATCCTTGGAAGCATCCAGCACCAGGTTGGATGGCTTTGAGCAACTGCTCTAGTGGAAGGGGTCCTAGCCCATGGCAGGCTGTGGAACTGGGTGAACTTTCAGGTCCCTTCTGACCCAAACCATTCTAGGATTCTATTAACTGAGGAGCAAAAACTGGTAGTCCAGTGCCATGTTGGCCCCACGAATGTTAGAGTTGAGAGCATCTCTCCCATACCAATACCAAAATCAAAGCAGGCATTTAAGATGACAGTGCTGCAGGTTCTTAAAGTTCCCAGGTCTAATATCTCAAAAGCACACTGACCTACTGAAAAGAGTTTGAGAAATTACACAATGACATACTAACATTAATTGAATATGAGAGTGTAAGAAAACTCTTAAACATGGGAAAACTCCACCTCTGCATGCACAGAACACCAGATGCAGCAATATACACTTCAAAGCTATATTGCTGCAGACAGAATCAGCCACAGCTTTCTTTGTAGACTTTCCTTTGAAGAAGGAACTTTATGGGTAAGTGGGTGCAGAACCACTCACAGCTACATAAAGCTGTTCATCCTTATACCAGAACACTTCATTTTTGCTCCAGTCAAAAACAGCAGCTAAAGAGTGGCTGGTCTATAGGTTAAGAAAATGTTTTTGGATATCAGTGAGAATTTAATTCCAGCTTTTCTTCAACAGCTATAGATTTTTTTTTTATATACTTATTTTTTATATCTCTAAATCATGTTCACCTCTACTGAAATGTTGCTGCTGAAATGCCAATATATAATGTAATGCCCTGTTAAGTTCAAAATTGCATAATTTCATCCTGCATCACAATTAATACTGCTGTGGATACATTTATATAAAAGCACTTCACCTGAACAACCCAGAGGAAGAAAAAGCCTTTTAAGTATTTCAAAATCTCTTCAGTACCACCACCTAAGAAAACACATGTGACCTTGGACAAAGGTAAGTTTTAAGAAATAAGAAACTTGTATCAAAAATCCCAATACAATAGCAAGTTCTATATTTTCTGAAATAGTAATATCATATTACTGATATCAGGTGGCAGTTTTTATTCATGTTGTGTGTGGTTCCAGATTTTTTATTCCCCAACACTGGACCACACCAGGGCACTTTTATCTGAGAGGGAGCAGTTCCCATTCTCAGCATATCAGTGGAGTTAAAGCAACATCCCCAATTGCAGAAGTAACTGAGTACAGACAGTTTATAAAACAACTACTGTTAACTACACTTTAATGACATGTATGGCTTCAAAAAAAGTCTATAGTAGGTAAAATAATCCTAAGTATTTAAAATATTACACAGTAAGGAAATATTCTGGATCTTTAGAATAGATTCTGACTTTGCATTCTCAACTTTTTTCTCTAAAAACTCTTCAGATTTTTCTTAATTAGAATTTTTAACAACCAAAGGCAGAAAACTTAGAGGGAAATCTGTACCAATGTATTTTTCAATGAGAGGCAGACTTTAGAAGGATTTTCTTTGTAAAAAACCAACACTTTTTTGATCTTTATCTCCATTTGCATGGTAGAAGTATTCAAAGGAGTGAAGTATTACAGTCATTAGTAAGTAAAAGAGATATCAAGTGTACTAAACTCCAAGATTATCCATAAGAAATGAAACAAAACAGAGACCCTACAAGTATAAGATAGGCCCTTTTTCTGCTGGCTGAAATCTTTCATATGGTATATAATGCTGGCAAAACAGAATTTTTCTATTCACCTTTTCCCTATTGAAAAGCAATGCTCTCTTTATCTAACCTTTTCTAAACCACCATTGAAAATTGTATTTTCTGACTCAAACAAAACATTGTTTTTCTTTCTGCCTCATATGGTTAATAATAAAGACTTGAGGTAAATCTCTCTACAGCTGCTTTCAGTTCATTTTAAGTCAATGAAACCTATATAATCCTGTAATACAGTCAATTGTTTCTTTTCCACTAGGCCTGAAGGGCTGCAAGCTTAGAAAGGGAAGAATTACTGTTTTGCTTTTAAGCACCTATTAATATTTTGCCCCTCCAGCAGTTCTTTTTTCCCCCTTTGAAGCCTTTTTCCCACTAAATTAATGTTTAACAATTAAATCAAGCTGAAGGAGATCTTAAAAGATCTAGACAATTACTGATTGGGTAGAAGAACAGGCCTTTAATTTAAATGGGAAACATCTCTGAAATGATGGTATGAGACCCCACAACTAATTACATAATTTTCTGCATCTGAGAAAACATGAGCTGAGAGAATGCAAATAGAGACACACATGGGATACCAGGAAGAAAAGCTGGAACTCTAACATCTACCTATTGTTTCTGAGAAAAAAACAGCTTGTATAAAAATGAGCTTTAAGCTACTAGATAGAGTAAAAATGTAATTAAAAAAAAAAAAAAAAAAAAAAAAAAAAGAATATCCAAGGCATGGCATCTCTTTTTCAGGCAAATATTGCCAATACACCTAGAATGGCAATCCTAAGTCTCTATGTAAACATCACCAGCAGGCCTAAGAGCCCTTTTGAAAGTGTGTATTCTTTGTATATATAATATACTTTTGTGCACTTGTGAGATAGAAGTGTTCTGCGTTTCCTGCTTTCTTCTATAGCAATGTGTACGTTACCTTAAAAATATATCCACAGTAAGGCATGATAATGGAGTTTTTCTCTAAGGCCTGGATAAATAGAGTTTGTTCTGAATGAAAATCCTTAACCTGAACTCAAGGGCTGGCTAGTGGCCAACTCCTTTGTCAGAGCCTCCGAGCACACTCAGAGACCTGTCCTGCCCCCTTGATTCAGACAGTTCTGTGGGCACTGAGATCTGCTCAGACCTCACAAATAAATCTGCATGTGCCAAGACCATGAACACTGTTATTCTCCCTCATAGTCCAAGGGAATTCCATGTGCTCCAAGTAGAATAGGGTGATTAGCCTTGCTTCTTAAAAGGAGCCACACTGAACCATGGCCAGGGAGTGTTTGGACCAAATATGCCTTGCTGAGACCTAATTAATGTCAGTGACATTATCCTACACCCAACAGAGGTGCAGAAGCACCCAAGGGCACCTACTAGGACATCCAAGAAAATGATGGATCATGCCAGCAGGAACTGGATACGTCCATGGTGTCAAACTTCCAACACTGGACACAAGCCTTTAAGTTTGTCCATCACAGCAGCATCTGGGACAGACGTTCAATGAACTGGACACCTCATTTCCCAACAGACCCTCTAAACTGTATCCAAAGGAATCTGGCTCCCACTGATTCCAAATATACAAGAAAACAGCAGTTTTAAAGAGAGATACTTTATGCTGGTTCCAGTTAAAACAGAACAATTGAACTCTCAGAGAACTTGCAGGTTTTGTTTGCAGTTTCAATGTTGACCAAACTATAGCTATTCTTCAAACATTTCAGAAATTGCACATTTTTCTCTGGTGATCTCAAGTACTTCTTATGACAAGACAAGCCACAGGCAAATGAATTTAAAAAATCCCAACAGATTTCCATGATTCAAATACTTGTTTAATATTTCACATGGAGTATTCTCTAATTTAACAGTTTTACTCATCCCTCGATAGAATCAAAACATGATCTGAGGCAAAAAGTGTTATTCAGTTTTATGAGTCATCAAATAATTTTGAAGCACCGAGCACATTTTTGCTCACCATCTGTTACATAACCTCGATACAAAGTAAAAAATATTAGGTTTTTGGCTACAAACCTGAATTCCATTTTCAGAAAAAGGTTGGGATGACAAACAGACTACTATGAAGGACACATTCAGCCAACAAAAAAAGCTGTAGCACTTCCAGGAATTAAGCCTCTCATTCCTATAACAACAAAAACCATCACCACCATAGGAAGGTCATGTCCTTTCCTGCTTTTAATACTTTTTTTAATATAAATTCTTTAGTATCTTTCTATTATTCATTGTAAAGGTTTCATTTCACCAAGCCAATTATATTCACAATACATGTCCCAATACAGGCTGTAACTGATTCACAAATGTGTGTGTAGCAGAGGCATGTACACTAAAAAGCAGTCCCCAGTCAAATGCCTTCTTTTTGTCCACAGAAAGAACAAGTAGGTAACCTCACAAGTATAACATACACAGCACAATGTTAAAAATCAACAAAACTGAGAATCACGTATATTATGCAAAACCACCAAAACCACAGACCCACACACACGCTCAGGACATTCTACAGTAACATTTCATGTTCCTGAAAGGGATTTACTCTCTCGAGGAAATATAAACACTGAGGGCCACCATGAGCACCAGCCCCTCGCAGACAGCTCAGCACAGGCTCTGCTCACAGCTTTGTCCCACTAGTCCCTGTTTGGAAATGCTCTCTGTGTGAGGGGCTGCGATGGGTGACACCTCTGGGGCTGTGACCAGGCCAGCAACAAGAGGAGAAGACACAGTCAGGAAAACCAGGCTGCAGCTCATGGCTCCCACCACTGCTGGCACCAGCTGGGTGCAGAACATACTGGCAGCAGCTCTGAAATGACAGATCTGGGGTGTGGTTGTAGGGCTCTTACTGAGCAACCAGCACTGACTTACCTGCTGCCACCTTTTTCCCCTCTGAGTCACTCTGTCCCACACATCCAGCACAATGCTGGAGCTCGCCCAGCCCCAGGGTCTCCTGTGCTGCTCCAGTGCTGCCTCCCTGCCTGGGCAGGGAAAGCCCCTGGGGGGCAAAGCCAGCCCTCCCAGCAGCCAGTGACCCAGGAAGGGACACATGGGACTGATGCTACCAGGGAAAACACTGATGCCAGCTCCCACTGAGCCTCAGACAGGCAGTGGCAAACGTGTGCTGTGCCCTCACACCCTCACTCTTTCCCCTCCGTTCCACAGCCCAAGTAAATCTGATGAGGACACTGTCCTCTGACACCTCTGTTCCAGAGAAACTACACAACAAGCAAAGATGTTGCTAACACTCCAAGAATGTGCTGAGCTGGGCAGCGAGTTTGCTAAGGATTGCCTGAGAAGGCAGAACCACCCTCCTGGGGCAATCTGAAGGGAGCACAGTACTAAACACTGTTTTTAAGTCCACGAAGATAGGGTGGGTCAAGAAGACACATGATGCAAAAAGCAGGAGAGGGATGAACAAAGGCACAGGCTTTGGGCCAAAGAATAAACCCTCCTTACTGTGTAATGGCAAAGGTGAAGGGGAGTTGGCTGGCAGCAAGAAACACTGCAAAGAGGGACCGTGCCTCCCTCTAAAAGCTGTGCTCCTAACGCAGGAAGAAAGTGATGCAAGGACACAGGGATGTTTCTGTACTTTGGATTCAGCATATTCCGCACAATGTCAAAAGTTCAGAGTGAAACATTCCGCCTCAGCCTGAGGAAGAACAGTGCAAATATTTGAGTTTTGTGGAAGCAGGAGGTTCTTCCTGGAGATGCAGCAGGAGCACAGGCCCCGGCAGTGGAGAGCAGGTCTGAGCAGCCAGGGGAGCGAGCTGGGGAAGGCCCCGAGCCAAAGGCAGCGCTGGGCTCTGCTCACAGTCAGGAAGATTGAGAGAGCACAGCCCCAGCCTGGTGGGACCTACAGACAGAGCTTGGGGAGCATCCAGCCCGGGGAGCATATCCAGAGCCATGATACCTAGTAACAAATAAATAGCAAACAAAGATGTGCCGGGGACAACAATCAGCTTTAGAAGTTAACAGGAGAAACCTGGAAAGTGTAAAACCTATTTGTGTTGCTAGGCAAAGGCACTGAAACTAATTCTAGAGTAATGCTGTGTCAAATAGACTTTTGCACAGATGAATTCAAAGACCAGAAAACAAGGAAGATTAATTGTTATTTAAATTTCCAGACTTGGACTGTTCCCATAAGCCTGACAATGAAAAATTAATAATACAGATTCATGAAGTTTGCAATAAAGAGGCCAATGTTATGTTCTTAACAGGCATTAGCTAAGGGGCATGGAGAGGTTTAAACTGTTACCATTCAGAGCAGTGATGATGAGTGAAAAGTGACACAGGAAACTTGGGGACTGTTTTTAATCACCCTTGCATAGCTGTTAAAGGGACAATAAAATGGCAACATGGCATTATAAATAGAGCATGTAAAAGAGCCTTCTGTGACAGGGAGAACTGTGACAGGAGCCCTTATTAGACAGGTTGGCTTAAGCATTCACTCTGTCACCCTCCCAGCTGGGCAAATGCTCTGCCCCTTCTCTAAGCTAACTCAGCTTGTTCAGCTTTGCTTGGCCCATCTTTAGGTTCATACTAAAAGGGTGATTTATCAGAGAGTTAGTTTAAAAAGCAAACCAAGCACCAGTACATGTTAAAACTTTTTCAATTTCACAGAAAGGATGTCAGCTTTGTTGTAAAAGCCTTACATGATGTGAAATACAATCTGAACAATCTGGGATGCTTGGAAATAGATTTGCATAAAAGAGAGCATCTTCCCACAAAGGTGCTGGGAGAGATTGGAGCTTTCTGGAGATTTCTGGTTGTGTCAGAACCGAGTTTTGCACATCTGTCTGCAAACCAGCCCACAAAGAGCATTTCACAACATTGTGTTTGCCCTGGTTTTCAAAGAATCACAGTACCAATAATTCCAACTGAAGTCAGTGGGAACATGCAACCAGTGAAATGAATCTGAACATTTATGTAATTTATGAAGAATAAATTATCATCAATCCATTTAGTCTTGAAATGTGGCCTGCAACGATATTAAATTCTAGATGCTGTTCATAATTTACAGCAACAGTTTCAGCACAGAGCCTGAAAGCTTAAGAAAAAAAATCGAGACAAATATTTCTGTTTTTTTAATAATTCACTTTGGGTTCTTATTTCCATGCCAGATATGAACTGTAATACTGAACATAAAGATGAACTATCATTCAGAGTGAGCACTGAAGAATTACAAATTTGTTTCCAGCTGTTATTTCCTTTTGCTATTACATCACAGATGTGCACACACTTACTTTACTAAAAACTTCATGCATTTAAGGCCACAGTTAAAGAAAAAGGAGTCTCCTTCTAATGACTTGTTAGAAATACCTGTTCTTCGTAATCATACAACAACATATAGCATAAAGCCCATAAAAAAGAATACTGGTGCTCATGTAATTTAAATTTCTTATTCTTCCTTTCTTTTTTCCAAAATGTGTGCTGTGTTCACCTAATCTCACTTGCCATTCTCAGAAATGTTTAAAATAATGAAAAGAAACTCATTAAAGAGAAAGATGATTTCCCTTAAGGTTAGGCATAACTGAAGTATTCCACAGAAATAATATCTACAGTGCTCAAAGATGAAGGATCTCCCACAAGACCTACAGTTTTGGACACTTTTATTTACATTCTTCTCCCAAAGTGATGCAGAATATCAATGATTAAGAAGGTGGATCACCCAACAGAATTAAAAAAAACCAAAAAAACCAACAAATAATAAAAATCTCACTAGAATCTTGAAAAGGAAATTAAACAGCAATTAAACAAACATGATTATATTTAAGTGTGCACTTAATACATGTAGTAAATCCTCCCAGTTTTTGTAAACAAATGAGAGTGCAAAGAAGAAGTTCACATATAAGTCAACCACCCTGCACTTCTGCAAACAGACATGCCCCACCTCACCAGGAGGCAGCTGTGTGCACAGTAGACCAAACCCTTCATATGTCATCTCCTAAGATTAAAAAGGAATACACAGCAGTGGATCTTACTGCTATTATCTTTACTTTTTCAAGTTGTACATTTTCTCTTGCAAACTACTCCATTCTCATGACTTAGAGGAGCTGCAGACAAGCCATAAAATTATGCCACTGCTCCTCTGCCTTTTCCATTTCGCTGTATTTAACTGTTTTTAAAGGAAATACATTTGAAAGTCTTTTTCCCCAACAAATATCTCCTTATATAAAGATTGTCTGTGAAATAATTAAGATTGCTCAATGCTAACCTAGAAAAGGATTGCACAACACCAACAAATAACCCTCTAGACATAAGGACATGGCAAATGACAGGATGTCAAAAGCAAAGGGAGGGAGACACCTGCAAATTAATTCTGTCATCTGCTCCCTGCTCACCCACTCACGTCACGTGGGGCTGAAGAATGAGGCACCTCACCTCAGCGGGGTGGTGAAAGGATCAGAGGGAAGAACAAAGCAGCTGCTGATCATAACAGTCACAATTGAACATTGGAAGGGAAAAGCACAGGGAAAATCGAAAAACTGAATTTAAATACAGAGATGGAGAGAGGCCAAGAGAGAGGAAGTAGAACACCCCAGGCAAGTAAAGAGGGAAAGCTGCATTAGAAGAAAAGCAGGGGTTAGCCCAGCATGTTAAACGAAGGCAGCAGCAGATTTACAGCCGAGGGTCCCTCTGTGCCAGGGCACACTGAGGGGACTGAGGGGTGGCACTGCTGCTCCTGAACCTGCAGAGCAATTCCCCAGCTCTGGAAGAGGAAGAAGGCAGGTACAGGCATGAGTGATATCCACCATCGCTGCTGAACTCCACTGGAAGGCTGCCAAAAACTGAACGCAGTTGAGGATTAATTAAACTATGAGCAAACTACCATTGCTGAGCATGTCCTTCCCTCCTCCCCAAGCCTGAGAAACTGCAAGAGGGAAGACTGAAGTGCAGAGGTCGTGCAGGAACACCCATCACCCTGAAGATGGCTTTGTGGCTCTGGAGGATCCCCCTGGGATATTTGCTGCTCCCTTCACAGGGCCCAACCACACTTCTCCTCACACTACAGGCTAAAACACCAAAAAATGGAGCGACCAGCAGGGAAATTTTCTGTATTTCATGCAGGCTTTTTTTCATTAGTGTTGGAGCAGCCCTGCTGAAACAGATGCCTGGCTGAAAATCTGCAAAGTTTACTTGAAAGGATGCCTTTAAGGAATATTTGTGTGGAGAAGGGCTACGTTTGTGGGGTATCTGCCTTAGGGTATCCTTATCAATGCACATTTGCTTTCCCTCCTTGGAAGCAGGTACCACTATCAGTGTAAAATGATAGCTTGATTGTTGGAGCATTTACATGGTTTTAATGAGTAGCTGCTTAAATGGTCCAGCAATTCCACACACAAATATTTGACCCCAGGGCTACAGTAATTTATGGACCTTCCAATTATAGAAAGCACTCTTTTTTCTCTTGCTTTGCACTTGGCCTATTCCTTTTATTGCTTACTCCATATTCTTTCCCACTGTTCCCCTATGGAGCTTCAGGTGATTGTGGGAACTGACACTGGGAGCTGTACATTACCGACACATATGAGGGATAAAGGTCCATTTATTTACAATCCTGGCAAACAAAATACAGGAATTGTGGAGAAGTTGATGTGGGTAAGTTCCAGGTAACTTTTTTTTTTCCCTAGAAGAGTGCAAAAAGGGATGTGAGCTAAAAAATGGGCTCCACAGCTAGAGGTTCAATATAATATATGTATTTGCTCCTAGTTAAATGTTGAAATCCTGGCCTTTCAGGTATGTGCCAATAACTGCTGTAAATGTTTATGAGAGGGGAAAATGGAAATTCCCATCTAATTCAAGTCATGCCAGAAACATATTTGCATTGTCTACAGTGATATAGAAACTGTAGCAAGCAAAGCCTGATCATATTAAAGTTTTTAATTACAAACTCCTATGCAACTATGAACAAAGTCCTTGGATGTCTCTTCATGAAGTCCAACTTAAGACACACACTCCATTACTTAAAAACTCTTGCTGTTTATAGTAAGGGATTCATTAAAGTACTTTCAAAATGTAGATTCTGTATCTTTCACATAATATTTGCAAACTCTGCTTTAAGTGTGTGTTTCTCAGTGCTGATAATACTACAACAGAATTGGAAAAGAAGAAAGCCAAAAGTATCTCTGTCTAATGAATAACAACATTTTCAACTATTTGGAGAAGCTAAAAATACACTTCTTGGATGAGGAAAGATAGCTTTGAGCTAAAAATAGCAGAAACAAAGAATATTTAAGACAAAACAAAAAAAAAATCCCAAATCATTCTTAACAATTTTTGCAGAGCTTTAATATTTATAACTTCTTTTCCCAAGCAAAGCTTCAAACCACAAAGAGGACGTGAAATTGATAACAAAGGAAAGACGCCAAGAATGTACAAAATAGAAAGAATTTCTGCATTCCTTCTGTGAACATGGAAGTCCTCCCTCTGAAGCAATTTATCTTGGCTGATGAGGGATTGGTGGGTGTGCCCAAGACAAAACTCGTCAGACAAAGACATGTTTGTTTGCTTTTCATTTATCTTGAAGTCAAAAGCACAATATGTGTCAGTGCCAATGTGGGCCTTTCCAGACCTTCACTCTGCAGTGGGATATGAGATGAAGAGAAATATTTCTTCCAAAGGGAGGATAGGTCTGTAACTAACTCCATAGTTATCATAAATTTGTATAATAAGTAGCCCTTGGAACGGCTGTACAAGCATAGTGAAAAGCATTCTAAACAGATAAGACAAATAAAGCCTGAAAGCAGCACCAGAGGTGACACAGTCTGTTCCACCTCCCACAGCAGAATAATCACCCACTCATTGCTACAACTGCTGGACTACAGGGCCTTGCTCCCTGCAGTGATGTTCCACCCCAAAGAAATGTAGATCTTTAAATTAGCATAAATTAGTCACTCAGAGCCCACTCCAGCGAAAACTCAGCCCTAACTGGAAGACAAACTTCCTTCTTTATTGTATTGTTTTGGTTCCAGTCTTGCACACACTGAAAATCTGTCTTTGAATGTGAGATATTATCCAAAATCAACAGCTTTGGGAACATGACAGCAGAAGTTGCTGCACAGGGAGTAGGAAGATGGAATGGGTGAACCAACACAAATATTTTTTAATTTCAATTGTCCATGGTTCCATCTGGACAAAAATTGACCCTGAAAGCTGCATTCCCAGTAAGATTAAACAGAGTACAATCAACTTTCTGTTTAGAACAAGATTAAAGATCTCTGGAAGACAGACAGCCAATGCTTTTCTTCAAGGATAGGTATGCAAATTTATTCTGACAAAACAAAACAATATAAAGTGAAAAGTCAGAAAAAAATTGTCTTGGATCTCTACTAATCAACACTGCTTTTTTCAAAATAGAAGTCCAAGAGATCCATCATCAGGAATTCTTTGTAGATGAACTACATGCTAAGTGACCAGTTCAAATCAATTTTCCAATGCCACATATCCAGATTTTCATGCATTATATCTGATAATTATTTTATAGTTTTAACTGCACCTTGTTTTAAGATGCAAAGAAAACAGAATTAATGCACAGGACATAGATCTTCATTCTGTTTTGTACAGTCACAACTGCAAAGCAGAATTTCTGGAAATTGGGAAGTTTTGAAATCCCGAATTGTTGCTACATCACTCAGGGTTAAGTTCTGCCTTGTATATGCTTCTGATAGATTGACAACAAGAATAAAAATAGTACCATGATAACACTTTCTCTTCATGAAATCTGACTAATTCTGGTTACTTTTATAACCTTATTAATCCCTTGGGATTACTTGTTTTAAGCTACGCAAACTAAAATGAATTATCTGATGCAATCATTTGATGAAATTAATGGGCTGAGTTATTACTACGGAAAATGAGTGTTCAGTACCCCAAGGAACCAGGGCCTAACAAGGGGATAGCAAAGCATCGCTTTTTTGTCCAAAACTTAATAGTTACATAATATTTACTGTTACCCACCCATATATTAAAACACATAATGCAGATGGCATTTAACTCGAATTTGTCTCATTCTCAGAATAGCCCATGGGGACTTTGTTTACTTACAAAGACATTGCAGAAAGAAGATATCCACTGCACTTACATAATTCCTGGTCAAGACCTAGGGCTGGCTTTAGGCTGTATGAGTTTTAGGGGAATCACAGCCTCCCTGCTGGACCATGCCAAATCCTAGCAAAGCCTGAATTTCAGCCCCGCTATGCTCAATCCTGGATAGAATTCTACTGTGGTTTTTCAGTAAGAAAATCAGAGGGAAGATGCAAATCCCTCAAACTCTGTGGCAATGAATGGCATTTGATGGTTTGTCCATGGCCTATTTACCACAGGAAAACCCATGAAGATGGGTGAGGTCTGAGCCTTCCAGAAGCAAGCTGGGGAGAGAAGCTTCTACCTAAAAAAGATGCTACAAGGGATTTATCACGAGTTTCATAAGGAACAACAACAATACAGTTATATTTGTTACAATCCCTTTTCTCCTGCATTCAACCAGTTCTGTCTCATCTGCCTGTTACTCAAATATTCAAAGATCACTTTAATGCCCTTTAAGACCACCATAGGAAGCATTTCTGTTTTCAGAGGTAGGTCAGCAACAGAACACTGTACATGAAATGTGGACTCATGCAACATCTGACATTTATCTTTTAAGCAGACAGTGACTGGATGGCACAAAGTAAATGCAATTAAGTAGCAAAGCCCAGCAACAACGGGGTCAGAAGGAAATCTTGAACAGTCTGCAGTGCAGTGAGTTGTCCTTTTCTATAAGTTTTACTCCTAAAATAGACAAACCTTGGAAAAATCATACCTTTTCATAAGATTCATATAAAATGCAAAACATTCGTAAATATGGTTTTAAACTACTTCAAATATAATGCTGTAAATCTTATTACAGACTTCATATGTAATTGTTCTGCTGTTTCTCTCATAACGCTGTGCCTCTTAACTTTATATGGTTACAAAGGAGATTAATTTTGTTTTAGTCCTTTGTTTTCTTTTGCTAATAAAGACCAGACTTGTTTGTTCATTTTCTTTCAAGTACTTCTGTTTCTTATAGCATGAGCTCATACAGATGCAATATAGAAAATCAATATAAAAATCTAGATGGTTCGGGTAAAGTACAAAAATTTCAACAACTTAAGAATCATCAGAAGCTTTGGGGATCACCCATTCCTCTTTTATTCCCTCTTATATTTCTCATATTCCCTCTTATGTTTATCTCTATATTTTCCTTTTATATCGAACTAATATAATTTTTTTTTCTCCCCTCCTAACTTCATATGCTTTCCTCTCAGAATCCAATTTTCTCTTTCCAAAATATCCCATACAATTGAGAATATCTTGTTGCTAAGGGGCTTACAAGTTCATCTCCTTTAAAGGTCATTTTGACAACAAGGATGTACATTTCCAGAAAAGCCCATTTGATCCTCCTGTCAGCCCTGTGGATGTATAGAGCTTTGCTGGTATGAGTGTGTAGGTGTATGGCAGATTTCCCATACTGCATATCTAGATCAGGTCCAATAGTAATAACTTTATACATGTAGAAAAAAAATAAAAAAGAAAAAGACATTTTGTAAAGTAGTTGAGTAGAAATTACTTCAAACTTTAAAGATAACATAAATATTAATTGAAATTATTTTGTACTGCGGGGCTCTAGCCTGTGCTGTGAACCTGAACAAAACAGAATTATGAACAAAAAAGACCAGCTCAGGTAATTGCCAAAATGAACTGAAAATGTGCAACTGAACTAAGTGTTAAAGTCAATACAGATTTTGGTACTCTCTTCTGTTGCAGAATCCCAAAATATTAGTTACAAATAGGAGCTACATAATTTACCTTGACAACATTCCTTTACATTCTCTAGTTATAATTCTATTTAAAGGAAGAAATACTGCCTTAAATAAAAGAATCATGAAAACAACTCTTCTTGTATTCTTCCAACAACAGAGACTCCTCTGACCTGTAATTTCCTGGACTACAGCTTATGTGCATATTAATGAAGCTCTCACTTGTTACTGGAAAAAAATTTCCTCAACTTAGTGGGAGATAAGCTCTTAGAATACAAATACCAGAAATACCAGAAAATTTACTTATAGATTTTGGATTTTTTTTTTTTTTTTTTTTCCTCTTTCTTTCTGTNTGGATTTATTTTTTTTTTTGCCCATCTCATTCAGTTGTCTAAGTCAGGATGAACAGAACTCAAACATTACTGTTCTGCTTCTATAGACCATCATACAGACTCTGTGACTTCATCTCCCCCTCTCCTGCAAATGCACCATGTCCTAAGCACCAGACAGCTCTGCTCGTACATGCACTTGGTACTAATAAGTTTAAAGTAGGAAATGATGGTGATGTGATAGCAAATGAATGTTGGCAAAATGTCAAATGTCCGGTGTAAAATTTTATGAGCATGCACATTCCAAAGTAATGTGGACACAAGCCATCCACCGTAGTTCATTTTGGCAGAAATATTGCAGAAATATGTAATTTTAGCATATATTACAATTCACTTGCGAATACTTAAAAACATATCCATCAAGCTGCCCAGAAAGGTCAAAGGAACATGTGGGCAGAACAGATACAAGAGGAACTGGTGCATCCAAAGACACTGGTTGAAAACTGACACAGACAGATGAATCAAAGCTTTTGCACAGGTTCTTCAGTGCTGACCAGAAGTAAAAACACATCTGACATCAGGGAAATGTAAGTGAGCAGGACTTTGCTGATGCTACTGATGGGCTGCATGCAGTCAGGCACTTCTGAACCAAACCTCTGTAAACCAAATCTCTGTGCACCAGTGACTGCATTACAGACTCTCAAATACACCTCTGAAACATCTTTATAAACATATTCAACTCTACTGTGTGTAATATAGGCAATATATAGTGGACACTTTTAATGGCAGGGATAAAAGCACAGTAGAGTTGAAAATTTTGTTAAATCATTTGAGCTGGTAGGTTTTGAAAAGAATAAATCATTATATTACCCAATTTTATACCTCTAAACACATAGTCATTGGCAATTAGCAGTTTTTGGAATGGATGCAAATATACACCCAAAGAGTTACTATACTAACTCTTATTTATATAATTAATTCCAGTTCACGAAAGGAAATGTGACATTTGCCACACTTAGAGACCTGTAGTGTGCAGTGCTTCTTCATGTCCCAAAAAATAAATTCTTTAGTTGGCAGAAAACACCTGACACCTGGAAGAATTGACCTCTTGGAATATTAATCCCTAGACATTATTTAATCACGAAACATTATAAAATCTATGAAAAAGGGGGAACCCAGCCATGGCTTTGAGATCCTCTGCTGTAACCTCCAAACTCACTGTCACACAAAACTCTTATATGACATCTCTCAAAGCTATGCCTGTCCAAGGCTCATTAGCATTAAGTGATAAAAGACATTAACAAGGGAGATATTTTTAATGAGCTTGTACACTGTGTCTGCAAGCAGCCTGGCCCCTTCTCGTGGCCCTTGGGCTCCTGTCTTACCAAAACAGATCTCCCCTAGTGCAATTCGGCTCCTTTGGCTTTTGTCAGCACTAGACAAGCTGCAATGAAACAAGTAAACTAAAACCCAAATAAAATCCTGCTAAATACCAGCCAGAGTATTCACTATAGCTGCACAAGAGTGTCCAAACACATCAAATTCAGGTCCCCTGGATAACAACAGATAAAGCTGCTTTCACAGCAGGGGTTGTACAGCACGTGCAAAGAGCATCCAATATCTGCTGTTAGTGACTAATTAACAGTAAGCAAAACCAGCCAATGTCCTTTACCAGGCTTTGTGAGGCCAGGATTATTCTCCAGGAATGGGAACCTTCAGCTTAAAACAGAAAAAAAAAGGCAAAAATCCTTAATTGTTGTGACTATAGAGGCCATGAGAAGTTAAGGAAAGGTCCTACTGGATCACACCCCCACAAAATCCCTATCACAGGCGTTGGCTGGTCCACAGGGTCAGCTTCAGAGAGAAGCTAATGGAGAAGACCTCTGACTGTGGAGTGGAAATGGGAAAGTAACACTGATTGTCAAAGGTGCCCTGGGAACACTGCCCAAGACACTTAAGAACCACCTCGGTGACTTTTTCATTTGTCTCCAGAGCTTCCAGAAGTCTAGACTTACTATCTTGGAAATGTCAGTATCAGACAAATTTATGGTGAGAAGCAAAGTTCATGAGATAATGTGGGCGGGGAAAAGAGGATGTTGAGGGGAAGGAGAGAGGGTGGGAAGAGAGAGAGATAGTAAGTCTAGACTTTATTTTTAATATATCTTCCATTTTGTGACATCATCTTGACTTCTAAGGATCTGGTTGATCTTGAGCTCATGAGGAAATAAATCCAGTTCAGGTACAATGGCATCAGTTCATTTGACTATGATACAAATTGATAAAACAACAAGCCTTGATTTTATGCAGTTAGAGCATCTAACGACCAGGGATTCATCGTGATGCATGTATAGCTAATGTCTAACTCAATAACTACTGATTCAAAGTTGCAGAGAAAGACTGCAAGCCAGAGTCACACAGAAATGCATAAATATGATGCTAAACTACCAGGGTTTCCTTAAGTGAGTCCTTCAGTCAAAGCTGGGACTAAAAGTAGTGTAGATGATAGTAGTGCCCAAGGTTCCTTCCATTCTTAGCATTCATCCTTAATTCATGGTTGAACTTTAGTTGCACTGTACATATTGTAAAGATTCCTATTCAGCCTGAAAGCAATTAATGCTTAAAAATGTGCCCATTTCACCTGATGAACAGGATGAACAGAATGAGCTTCCAACCTGTCTGCTTAAACAAAGGAGAAAGACAGACCTGAAAACATTAAAGGGCTTAAACATTCCCCTTGATTGTCATTAACTGATTTACATCTGGAAAAGGCATCAGAGAACATAATGTGACAAAACTAATAGGTTAAGATGTTTGGAGAACAAGAATAATCCTTATGCTACAGACAGGAAATATTCAACTCAGAATAAAGTTTAATGAGGGCAAAATAATGCCTAGGCATGTGGAAATGCTCCTCTTTGAGGATATTCTTTATACCAATTACTCTTCAAAGGTAATGCATTAATGTTTTTGGCAAAAGATTACAATTAAATCAGATGAATAGTTTCCAATGTTTTTGCATCTAATGTGCTCAAAAAATGTTCCTTTGCTCATATTATGAATCTGTCATCATTGTATTTTATTTTGGCAATACATATATACACTGATTTCAATTTTGTCAAGAATTTAAAAATATCTCAGCCTATGAATCTAGTTTATAATATGACAAATAATTAATTTGTTTTCATTGTTTTTCATTTTCCAAGAATATCACACAGGGAGAAAAACTGCCAGTTAATTCCTACTTGTTTCCTATTTCTTCCAGAGAGAATTATTTTCTTATTTTTTATTATTAAAATTTTGTCCTTAAAGATTGACCATTGTCTTGAACTTTACAGCCTCTTCTAATTTCTTTCTAAAAAATTCTTTTGCCTTGATGTGCTTCTGATATTAGTAGAGAACAAAATAACACTGTAATTCTCTGACAAAGCTCAATTTTGGGACACAAAAGAGAACATTGAGTGCAAAGTGGAGAGGCACATCTGAGTTGGGACATTTGTCAGTGTTTAACATCCCCCATGCAACCTCAAAAATTTAACCCTGTGTTTCACAAACAATGCTCCAATATTTTTGTTTTTCTTCCCACAAACTTCAGTAATAGCAGTAAGACTTTTTTCTTTCTGGATACAGAGACTCCTTTTCTCAGAAAAAAACACGTACTTAATAAGGTGATAAAGATCACCTTGAAAAGATTCAGGAGATGAAATGCACAACAAAGTAATGAATGCACTTAGGTAACAAGAGCAGGGGTTGAAATCTCCCATCTCATGCATTCATAGAAACCTTAAACTCTGGATTCCTCTTTCTCTCACACCTTTTCCTACTCTGCCCTCACCATTTCACGTTCTCCCATGTTTGCTGTGCCCTGCTCTGCACAGGAAACCCCAGCTTTGCAGGATTCAGCAATTCAGCTTTTTTTCTGACCTGTATTCTTGCTTGGACTCCTGAGTTCTTCCCCAAAATAAGGCCATGCCCAGTGGAGTTATACTGTACCGAGGTCTCTTGCAAGCACTTTTGGGTCACAGAAAGCCATCCGTAGAAAAAAGTAGCAGCTGGGAGATAATGGATATTTATTCAAAAACAGAAGAAAATTGTGACATAGGAGAGAGTCATGGGAAAGAACCTCAGAGAGGAGGAAGATTGGCCATCCTGTGCTTTCAGATAGAAGTAGTTTTTTAAAAATCCCTGTCAAAAGGGTTGGAGGGAGACAATTTTTATGTAAGGTGCCAAGCAAAGGACAGCCTGGGCTGGGACAAAGCAGCCTCAGGCAACAGGTGTTGATAGAAGGATCCCTGACAGTTTAGCTCAGGAAGACACTTCCCCTTTCATATTATCAAGACTTTGAATGAAATAACAGCCAAAAATAAGTGTGTTGAACAGGGTTTTTCTGGATTAAAGAAAAAAATAAGGCATTTATATTAAGAATAGGTCACCCTTGTGTTTAAACTTCTGTTTTCAAAGCACACTACTGAGCAGATAGGGCTTTCTTATTAATTTAAGTATTTTTGGTTTCTAGAGATTAACATTACCTAACCAATACAATTAGAAAATACCAATATGAAAGGTATGGTACTCTCAGATCTCTGAATCCGAGCTGGATTTGACCTCCACTTCCTAGATCCCAGTTACTCTGAATTACAGTTCTCAGCTCTTTGTGTGGATTCCTCTTGCATTACTTAATGTACTGCTTTAACCTCTTCACTTAGTCCATACCTATTCCCACTGTCCAGTAACAAATCCTCATGTAACTTTTTATATATTATAATTTTTTATAGCTTTAGTTTTGCAGGATGACACGATCACATTAAGGATAACAGAATATGCCCTCCCTTTTTGTCCTAGTCTATTAAAAATAATCTACAGATAAATTCATGTATACAACTAGCATTTTATTCCTTTCATATAATGGAGTTTGTGCCAATCTTCCTGCACTTGCAATGAAAATAAAATAGATATACTGTGTCAGCCACCAAAACAAAAGGAAGAACTTTGTACCTCTTAGTATAACAGTCTATTAAATTAGGAAAACAAGATGGATTTGAGTGGAAACAATGTACTTTTTCTACTCAATACTGCCATAAATCTGACTTGATGTAAGTGCTTTGTGCAGAATCAGTGTCACGAGCCAATGTCCTAATGCTCCCACATCCTTTCCCCATGACAGTGTTCAGCACTGAAGAACCCTTGCTCATCCCTGGGCTTTGAATGCATCCTCAGCCAGAGATCCACATCCTACCACACACCCTTGAGTAATTTGATGTCGTTTACCTTCTCAACTACTATACTCTTGAATAAGATATAAGAGTATAATTGGACAACAGGTATTCTAATTATAAATAGCTGTAGACATTTCAAATGCTCAGGTCTTCAGCAATTAAAATTGCTGTAAACTTAGAAGAGGGTATTGGATGAAAAGGTCTTAAATCATGTTTTCAGTGCCTGTTGCTACTCTTCATCTTTTTTGCTACAAAGTCTTTTGGACACTGCTGTAGTTCTTTGGTGTTACCTAAGGCAGAGGAGCCTGCATTCCTGTTTAATCACTGAGGCCTGATGTGCCTGACATTGTTTCCTGGGATCTGGAGAGACCAGAAGCCTGTGGGTCACAGGTTAAACTTTCCTGGAGTATGTGCATGCATTTCCAGCATTAATCCTGATTTTGATTTTCAGGATATTCAAGAACTTCGAGGCTCAGCTGAAAGAAGTGTATTGTCCTATTATAGAAAAGGGGGGGATGGGAGGGGGAAGTGTATAGAAAATAGTTTTCTGAAAGGCAGCCTCTTTTCTGCCAGAAAAATTTCAAAATACCAGTTGAATTGCAAGTACAATTTCTGTTCCTTGCCCCTCTAAGTGGACTTGACTGTGGATTCAAAAAAATTGTACCTGTTTATTCTCTAAGGGAAGACTATTTAGAATAACTGTATGCTTACAATTATGGTAATGCTTAGAAACCTCAGTTATGAAAGGATTTGGTTTGGTTTTTTTTTTTTTTGTATATAAGTTGAAGTGAAATCTAATGAATTGTATTGAAAATGCATGATTTTTGCATTCACAACACATTGCTCCTTCTTTGTTCACAAAGTCTCATAAATGTTACCAAGACAGATCAAGTTTCACTGAGAAAATTAGCCTAAAAAAAAAAAAAAAAGGCAGAATTCCCTTCCACTACCACCCTTTCTGTTTCCCTCATACACTTAGAAGAGAAAGATTAAGGTAATATCAGCTGAACAGACAAGGAAGAAATTAGGTCCAAACCTGACACTTCATGCTACATGTAGATGATGTATTTATAAAGAGAGTTTTGCATGGGCTCATATTTGTCAATAAAAATACAGCTCTATTTAAATTCACAGAAACTGTGAAACACACTGAATATTGCCTTTGTTTTTACTTATCCTCTAAATTTTGTCTCCATATGCAGAAGAATGAAGATTATCTGTCAAAATAAAATGCTGTAAGAATGAAATATACAGCATGTACTGTGGGAAAGTACTTGGTTTCCTTACAGATGCAGCAGCTGGTGTGCACTACTCACAAGTGCTTATTTTATTCAGCCAGAAAAATAAAATAGTTTATGGCATATTTCAAGTGAAGACATCTTGAATTTTTCACATGCTTAGTATTCACTATTTTTTATTTTAATATCCAAAGGCTTCACTGAAAATGAGCAGTATTTTTACTAGAAAAGGTTCATTTTTAACTTTCTTTCCCATTCAATGTAATATATTATTACACAGCAAGGAAATCAAGATGTCTTTTAAATCCAGCTTCAAGTATCTACACACTTCATGTTAAGCTGCAATGCTTAATTTAATATCTGTACAGGACTGGTAAACATTTTACACAAGGGATTATGTAGCCTAAGGGACAAAGCCACAGCATTCAGAAGGTGGTATAATATGACTGTACACTTGAGAGGAGGCAGAAAAACCCAAAGCAAGGAAATCTTTACCATAATTGCCAGAAAATAATGTAGTCACTACGTGAGCACACCCTCTGGCACTCTCTTCTGTCAGGACAGGAGAGAAGTCTACAGTACTGTCATGGTCCACAGGCTACAAATGTTCCCAATGTAGCTTTGTATTCAAAGCTTTTGACAAAAAAGGTCAGCAGCTGTGGTTCACTGAAAGTCTGGGGGCAATAATTCTGTGTTTTAATGGCATAAATGACAATGGTTTTTCAACAAGAGAAAGAACACAGAGAGAGAGAGGAGAGACAGGAAAAATGGAAAATAAAATTAGTCTTATTTCATTTCCTTTCTACATTACTAGTTGGAATAAAACATAAAATATAGTTCCAAATTCCCTCAAGTGCTTGAACTCATTCTTCAAAATGAAAAGCGTTAATTACCTGCAGCAGTTACGTTCATCCAATGCAGCAAGGTTTCATCTAGCCTGTCCAACCTCCTCAGAGCTGCTATCGGACTTTTATTTAGGCAGTGAAGGGAGGGTATGCATGTTATTGCTAAAAGACTCAATCCCAAATATGCAAACAAAAATTCCGCAAGGATCAAAGGAAATCAGATCATTAATATCATATTTGCACAGACATTTAAAATTTTATTGCTAAATACTGGCACAGATAACAAAAGATTCTATAACTACTGCACACGACTCTGAAAACTGCATACAGCACTTCCAGGAGTGATGTAAAAAATCAGTGTCTAGGGAAGATAAAATGTTTCCTACATGATATTAACATTATCATTTAGCATGAGCCAAAAAACATCCTTCTGCAGGTTCAACTAAACTGCTTGGGAAACTCTGGGATCAAAACATTTACTAGATACAGATGTTATGAACTTACAAACCAAAAATAACCCTTCTAATCCTTCCTTCTACACTTCTTCCACTGTTTTCCCTATCATTCCTACCATTTCGTGATGTGCTTGTGATTTTTCACAGGAGCTCAAAAGGGTCAGCTCAGACAGGGAACCAATGGAATAACTTTCCAGTCTCTTGTTCTCCATAATCTCTTTTATCCCCAGAACACGTCTCCCACCACTGGCCATGCGTGTCGTCTGCGTGATCCTTTTCTCCCTCACTGACACCAGCAGCCTGAGTGCCACAGTTCTGCCTCCAGTGTGATCCCTGAGACCTAAATTCTGTGGTCCTAATGCAGATTTGTTTTTTTTTTCTTCCTGCTCTCAGATTCATAACAAAGCCAATAAAAATGGAGGGTCTGCTCATGGAATCAGTTCCACACATACTTGTCTTATGGAGGTGAATAATCCTGCTGATTTCAAAAGAATGACAAATGTGCATGAAGTTCAACATAAGTGTAACTGATTGCAGGCTCGTGGCCTGGATGCTGATCCCAGGATTTGGCTCCAGCAGCACAACCTCATGCAGCTTGTGCTGATAAGTCTTATTTTAATATTAGTAAAGGGGGTATGGCACTGAACGTGTCTGTTAAAAGGTTTAAAATACATGTGTATTTTATTTAAGTAACGTTGAATTTCTGGGCAACCTCCCTAAATTCCTTTAGTTTGCTGAACAATTAGAATCAGCTTTGGCATTCTTGTGTAATGACGTAGAGGAGAATTAAATGACAGACCATATGTATATGAAATGTATGTAAATTCATAAAAACATGCAGCAAAGTTAGACATATTATAAAAGAAAAAAAATGCAAAAGTATATGCTGGTTTGTGCAGACAAGGTTCAACAATATGGTAAAAAACCTCCTGTGCTATGAATTCATCCTAACTTGCCTCATCTATAGAACAAACAAATGTTTGAAACTTTCGAAAAAACCTGATTTTCAAAGAAAGTGCACATCTGTTCGCCAAGTCTGAACTGAATTTGCACACTGTATTGCATCCTTCAAAACATTTTTTTGGAAACTATTTTCAATTTTTCAACAAAAATGTTCTTAATTATCCCCATATAAAGATAATTTTTATACACTAGAAGACACTGAGGCCTAAACTAGCAACAAATACCGAATCCTAGGAAAAGGAGGCAGATCTCTCTCTTATCTGTGTGCCCAGGCACTTCTCTGCAGGAGTTTGGAAGCCACACACACACACACAGAGGCACTTGTGCAGGCAGTCAGGGGCAGTGCTGAGGCACAACATTTCACTCACGGCGTCACCCGCACAGAACTCCTCACTTACAGAACGTCACAAGCATTCCAACACCCGCAGCAAGATGCCACCCTGCTTACCAAGCAATCTCTCAGGAGTACAGGCACACCAGATGATCAGTTTTCCATCCTCTCGCTGGTGCTGTTCCTGTGGGACACATGAGCCAGGGCTGGCGTGATCCCGATGGGAACCGCGTGCCACACAGACCTGCCTCACTCCCCGGGCTCCTGGCAGGGAAAGTGCAACTTGCATTTTCCTGCTGCTGCTGCTCCCTGGGCAAGAGGCAGCTCCAGCTAGTGTCCAGCTTTTCCTGAGCACAGCAGCCTGAAAGCATCCCACACTTCAGCAGTGCTGATAATGCCGGGAAACAAGAGATGGAGAGAGGGGCTGTGGAGTCCCCCCTCTCCCCCATGGAGAGGGCATGGGGAGTGGCAGCTCACGCTGCTCAGGGGACAGCAGAGAAGTGACCACGAGTGACCACCCAGGGCAGGCACCTCCTTGGGTCCCAGACTCCACGGGCACAAGAGCTGGAGCCCTGCAGTCCTGCTCCCCTGGACTCTGCAGTTTGCACCTCACAGCCCCTGAAACTGCCACCACACCACATTTTGTATGGGTGACTGTTCTTGGAAACAAGAATGACACTCTGGTATTGGTAATCTCACGGCTTAGTTGCTGGTTATCTTTTTATACAAATAACTAATAAAAACTTTGCTTTCGTGCGCAGTGAATTTTGAACTACCATCACTAGTTTAGCATGGAACTGGAAAAAAAAATTAGAATGTTAACCTGCACTCTGAGAGAAACCACTAATCTGGAAGAACAAAAGAGCACAGCAGATTTTGGAAACATTTCCCAAAATACTTCTGGCCAGAATTTCCGCAGGGTTTCTGAACCACGATCATAGCATTTATGATGTATGTATGATGACTTATTACAGATTTCCATCTAGCCTAAGGCATTTACTTTCTTAATTTGTTACATATCATAACAAGAAGAAAGTGAAAATAGTTTGTAATGACCACCAATGAAGAAAGATTTGTTAAATATAGACCACATTGATCCATGACAATAAGGAACACAGGCTGAAAGCAATTCTCCCTCAAAATACTCAAGAATAGGGAAATTTTAAAATAAACCCCCATCTCTATTCATCCTTCTCCTTTATACACCAATTAGGAAAAGACCAAAATCTGTATGGTCCATAATCTAGGTATAAACACCTTCTAAAATAAAGTTTTGTTAACATTTCTATAGTAATTTACTGTTGTTACTACAATATATTTAATTGCTCATTATCTTTGCAAAAGAAGAAACTCCTAACCAAAAAAAATCCTCAAACAACCCAAACCCAGATATTAACATTGATTGAACCCATTAGCAAAATGGGTCATCCTTATTGTGGAAAATTCCTCAACACTGTGGACAATCCTAAGCAAGGAACGTTTCCAGTGGGTTTTGGTTAACTAAGGTAATCTCAAATTAATGCATTTGTTCTTTGCATATCTTATTTCCCCATGATCCAGTCCAAGCTCTAATCTGCTACTGCAGCTTCCAACTGGTCTCAGAATTAGAACAGACTCCTTGAATTTATGAGTGTCTGTTCGGAAGCTGGACAACTTCCAGGACACAAGATCTGAACGTGACCCTCTGATCTGCAGTCAGCAGTTCAATACTGCTCAAGGAAAGAGCTTTTGGAGTGTTCAGTAGGAACAGAAACTTGCATACACTGAACACAGACCTCTGTGTCCCCAAAATTATACCCAGAACAGAACAGTTTGTATCCATACATTTGCAATTGTATAGGGACTGGGAAATAGAGCTGATATCTGAAAATATCTGGTAATAATGCAAGGAGTTTATAACAATGGTTCTTGCTTCAGAGAATTTTATATCCATTAAAATGAAAGTTGAGTTGTGGAGCTAGAAGAAACCACACTCCTATCCAAGCCATAACACTAAGAATTCAGTGATTTTTCCAGCAGTTACTCATGTCATTTACAGAGCAGTCATTTTTCTTCAAAAGAAACTTTTTCTCTGTTTGTATATTTGCCACATGGATTGGTGATGACCAAACTAACACTTGTCATGATTTTTGCTACTTAGTTTACCAAAAAGGTAGGGAAAACTACCAATTTTGCTGCTTGAAAGTATTTCCTAAACCAAAATATAGCTCTTTTTTACTTTCATAAGAAATGCCAGTTGGATTTTAAGCATGGAGCTTTATTCTTCAGCCAGACACTATAGATGTACAGATGATCACTAAAGGAAAGAATCCACGAATGGCAGATCCCTTCGTCACAGATATCTGTCACTGCAGATTTATCAGTTTAATCATGGCACCCAAGAACGCAGATGTTTTGTTATTAACTATGTATCATGTGGTAGTGCTAAATTAAAAGCTTTTGAAGGAATGTCTTTTAGCTCACTGCTGAGTGTTCAGCAGCTCCATCCCCACAGCACAGCAGAGCTGTTCATGCATTTGACAGAGTTCTTACTGGGAGTCATATCTGACTGAGCTTTGACAGTCATGCTATGCCCTTCTACCCAGAAAGAAGGAATGCAACTCATGTACCAATTAATTTCCTGTATTTTATAATTTAGATATTCTCTTAATGCTTAGTTTCATGCTGTAATATTAATAATTACTAACTGATTTATGAGGAATTAAAAAATTAATCTGCAAGCTTCAAGAAACTTCAGATTTGCCATCGGGTATTTCCAGATCTTCTGCATCCAAACTGAGGGTATAGAGCAGGAATGCAGACTAGAAATTGAAAACAGATAATAAGTGCTCTCCTCGTGAAAGACACAAAAGCAGGGAAGGATTTAGATGGCTCTGTGATTGGCACTGTTTCAGTGCTTCAATAAATCATTCCTGGTCTCATACAAATTTAAAGCTGCCAAATATTATTTTTTATTTTTTAACTATTATATTCTTAAGTCATGTTGTGAATGGATTTAATAAATAAGTAAGTACAACTAAGGAATTTGGCAGCCTCAGCCAACTTTAATTTATATATTTTTTCTGGTTGAAAGAAAAAACAATTACTATACTCTTAAAATACACGTAAGCTAAATGTAGACTCAACATTAAATAAAAAAAAATGCATTTCATGGATAGACATTTTGCATCAAATACACTTACAAAAATTAAGTAACAACTGTACATCAAGTTTTTTTCACTGCTGATAAATTCTAATTAATTGATGAACGAGTTACTCTAGAGAGCCCTTTAAAATTCCATTCATATTTCTTTATTAAAAGATGTGCAATCCCTGGAACCTTGTAA
>VZTN01023423.1:435286-457253 GCA_013400515.1 Erpornis zantholeuca
AAGTTCTGACTTGCATAAGTAACAGAAAGCAAAAACCAGGGGAAAAAATACATACACAGATATATATATATATATAAATAAATATATATATATAAATAGAGTCAAAATGAACTAGGAAAAAGAGATATTAAATAGTAGGAAATCTGAATAGCTGACAAAAATCACTAAAGGGCAAGTTTTGGATTTGACTTNAATTAATTGATGAACGAGTTACTCTAGAGAGTCCTTTAAAATTCCATTCATATTTCTTTATTAAAAGATGTGCAATCCCTGGAACCTTGTAAAAGGCTTCTATCAAACTTTATATACAGTGGAGGAGAACGTCATATAAAATGGACCCTCTTTGGGGTATCATCAAGATTCTCCTTTTATTAACTGTTTTATTTAAGAAATGCAAGTTAAAAGGCTTAGGTCTGACTGATGAAACATTTCTTCCCATTCAGTACTGAATAAATATTAACTACTGAAAATGTTGCTTAAAATTGCACATATTGATTTTATATGTCAGGTCGTGAGCAGTATAATATTTTCTGGAAGAACCAAGGCTTCAGTGATCAGAGAAATTCCTATATGGGTGTATATGTATAAAATAGATTCTCAGTTCTCTACAGGAATAGTAAATCTCCCAATATGAGGATAAGGGGAGATGATGAAGTTCTGACTTGCATAAGTAACAGAAAGCAAAAACCAGGGGAAAAAATACATACACAGATATATATATATATATAAATAAATATATATATATAAATAGAGTCAAAATGAACTAGGAAAAAGAGATATTAAATAGTAGGAAATCTGAATAGCTGACAAAAATCACTAAAGGGCAAGTTTTGGATTTGACTTTTATTAAGCTCAATTCAACCCAACAACAGCTGTCGAAGTGGAAGCTGACACGTCAGCCATGTCCTGCCCAGTGCTGTCCATCGTGGAAATAAATGTACCATATTATATAGCAGTGTGAAAAATGCCCTCAATAAGGAACCATAGGAGAGATCTTTGCCTCCCCCCATTTGTTATTTACATTAAAATAATGCCCAGAGGCTGTAAACAGGATGGGAAGCTGGAAACGAGTTTCAACAGCTCTTTGCACGGCGCTGTCTATGCTTGTTTAATCGGTATGTGTACACAAGGGAACATGTTTGTGTACACACACAAACACAAACCTTCCCTGCTTACTGCACACACAGACACACAGGCCTTGTTTGCATGCTCCAACCCAGGATTTTACCCCATCAGGATCATAGATGAATACATATTTTTGTATCCTACATAACGCAATGACCTCTTGGTCCACAGGTGCGCTGAGCAGACACTTGCTTCATTTAAAAAGCAACCTAGCACAAAATCACCTGAGACCTGCTAATTTTGTATGCCAAAGTACTCACAGGGAGAGATGTTACATACATTTTAGCATTAATTGTTTTCCTCGTTCTTCTCTGTTTTATAAATTCATATTGTATGAAGAAAATATCAAGTTATATTTATTTGTTCTCACAGGAATAGATGTCACATACATTTGAGCATTGATTGTTTTCTTTGCTCTTCTCCATTTTATAAATTCATAATATATAAAGAAAATATCAAGTTATACTTATTTGTTCACTATCTGACCAGAATTTTGAACATGGGATAACGCAGACATATTTTTCTGCTACTTTCCCATTTCTGAGCCTCTGTGGCAAATGATCAAGACTAAAGTAAAAATCCCTTAAATGGGATTTTTTCCTTATACCTCATCTTCAAAGATGAAGACAAAGATTCACAGCAGCTCTGTTAACTAGGCATGTAAGAAAACCCTTGAATTCTGTGCAGAATTACAGAGTATTATGTTCTGCTCTAGTTATCAAATCCATGGATATTCTTAGCCTGGACACACAACTCCCTCTGTAAATCACTTTGCACCTTGTGACAATTTAAGTTTTATATCTGTGTCTGCAATCTGAAGGGGAGGGAAGGCAGAAAGATAAATCTATAATATATCTTAGTTCCATGATGAGACCTCTGTTAATTAGGTCTTCCTCAATCATCACCTCTTTAATTGGCACTTCCATAATATCAGGAAGAGACGCCTAAGATTTAGGTGTCTGATGTTGCATCAAAAGGCCACCAATAATGCACAGCCCAGTGCCAGCAGGGCAGCATCTCTTGACAACAGAATTACTTCTTGTTTTAAAAACAAAGTGTAAGCAATGAAGTACTTATAGTGTCAGAAGAGAAAAAAATTTGTGGGAAGAAAAGAAGCAGAAAAAGTGTTACAGGTTGCTTCTAAAAAGAGAAATGTTCCCCAGCCAAATGGACACACCAGTGCCACATTAGGAAGACAGAAAATAAGAGGTTTGTACCAAAAGGAAAACTTGGAGCACAGGTGACCAACTCTTGTTATCCCATAGGTTTCTAGGCAGAATATTCCAAGCTCTATTCTGTTTTAAGATGCATAGATTAAGGTTTCAGAGTTACACCTCAGGCTCACATGAACTTTCTGCAGTTTTTATTTTGGGGTGTCTTGGTTGTGCAAGGACTAGGAAAATAAATGTAAAACACTTCAAGGTCTGTTTCATCCTTTCTGTCTCTGGTTCTCTGTGAAATCTTTTTTCTAGTCCTGTAATATTTGTCTCATGCTCCTTTTTGATCCTAAGGAGCCATATCTACTGGAAGAGCTTACCTGCTAATATTCTCAATCATTACTTTAAAAAAAACCCTTACAGAATTCAAAACAATATTGTTCAACTAGGTACTAATACATTTATTTATGCATTCCTTCATTCCTTTCGAGCAAAATCTGATTTGGCCCTACATCTTATGTTTCTTAAAGATAAGCATGGCATTATTAAAGAAAAAGAAGTTCTTGTTTAGGCCTAAACCAAATGCACCTTAGTGAATATGTTCTTATTTATGCACAAGTAAATCAAGGCTGTATTTGCACTATACAGTTTTAAGGGTTTTCTGACATTATGAGTTAAATTGATTATGTTAATTATTTAGGTAAGACGAGAAACATTCAGCTCCTTGATAATATTTTATGCTGAATGACATTAACTTACTGACTTTGATGCTTATACCTCTTGTTGAAGATAAATGTTCCTAAATATTTATACTGAGAATGTGTTCTAAATAAATTTATCTTGCACTACGTTTTATTCATTAACAAAAAGTGCTAGTGATTAGAAGCTCATGTTGCAGCCAATAGAACTGTTTGTCTGAAAATCTACACATCTTGAAGAGAGAAAGAAAGAACAAGGGCAGGATGGAACATTTTTTTGGTTATCTAGAACCAGATATATTTAAACTAAAAGGTTGTTTAATAGCTTCTCAGGCTTTGATTTATTTCACATTGAAGGGGTTCTGTCCCACATCAAAGATCTGTTAGAGAAAAAAAAAATTCTTTTCTTAAAAAACAGCCACCCCCCCATCCTTTGGCTGAACATATAATTTTCAATTTAGGAGCAGGTGACAGTAAGATATCTCCCAAGGGAGAGTATTTAGACTTTTACAGAACTAAACCCTGTTGTGATGAAAGCTGGACATTCTTCATTCTGGAACTGAATGAAAACATTGGTGTTTCCCTAAACTTTGAGACTGACAATATAAGAGTTTTACAAGAACCATTTAATGTTTATCATCACATCCAGCAAGTTACATTTAGATGAGGGAAATAGTTACATAAAGCAAACAATCTAGCATAGAGTAAAAAAAAACCCACAGAAACTTCTTAAAAACAGATGCATATTTAAGAATGATGCCTCTTTGCAATAACCTGTCAGCAATAATAGGTTCCCATAAACAGGAAATGGTATTTTAAAAATAGGAAGAGATTATTATCATCTCTGATTACAGAAACTACATACTTTCTTTTTTTTTGATTATGTTCAGTGCAAAGTCCATCAAGCTGAGCACTTGCACAGACCAAATAACAGGAAATTGTAAGGTCAGAAGAGAAGAGTGGAAATTTCTGTAACACAACTCTGGCAGGAGTTGTGGCCACTGGAGATCAGTAGGAAAAGGCTGAAGAGGCAGAAGAAATTATGTAAGCTGGGAAAGTGAGGCTTTAAGTTTGGAAAAAGAGGCTTTCAAGAGGCTGCAGGTTACTAACGAGGGAAGAAGGGAAAAGAGGCTGGAGATAGGCTTGAAAATAAATCAAATGGACCTGGAACCCTGGAAGGAATCTTGCAGCCAGAAAAGACTGTAGCAGGAAAAGAGATAAGGGCATGAAGAGTCACTTAGAGGCTCTAAGAAAGGAGACATTGAAATCCTAAATGCAAAATTTTAAAAGAGCAAATCTGGGAAAATAAGGATAAGGTGCTTCCTTGAATTAGGAATACCAAGTTGAATATGAGGCATATCCATGCAAATGTTGAAATATTAATAACTGGAATATTGAAACACTTTTCATTTAGACTATTTCTCTCAATGGCATGAGGCAGATTGCCTTTGACAGAAGTGGCTGGCAGAAGAAAAGCTTTCAGTACTCAAGAGGAAACCTGGAAGACAAATTTGGGGAGATAGGACAGTTCAGGATTTCTTGGATATCAAGAGCGTAGAAATGATGAAAAAGACAACAGAAACTGATATTCTTGTTTTTCCTACAAAGTCTAAAACAGGAAGCTTCTGTACTTTAGAACTGTCTTACAAATCTTACAGGTACTAAACAACATGAAAATTAGTAAAAACAGATCAGTTTTGGGAACATATGCCACCTTTTAAATACGCTGTTACCTCCCTATAGAAACCACTGCTATAACAGAAATTGCCCTCATCTGTTTTGCAAAACACCATTTCCAGAAGTGAGGCTTGGGCTCATTGAAACATAGATAAATATTTGTGTTCAGATGATGAATTCACTTGGTTGTTCTAAAGATTCATTATTTGATTCTGCATCTATAAGAAAAACAAATTTGCACAAAGTTTTATCACTACACCATTTCAACAGTGCACAGAAAAACTGAAACTGTTGGAAATACACAACTGTGCTTTATGCAACAAAAGCCTATTTATAAATTATGACTCCATACACAATATGCCTTGGGGATTGTTCCTGTTCTAATCAAATACTTTTGCAAATTTGTTGCCAAGAACTGAAAAAGTATTTACCTGTAATAGTTAGGTGAAAAAATGATACTATCGGGTAAAATATGTTTTCACATACACTGTGGATGTTTTATTCACTCACTAGCCAGCTTCTAAAGGTTCCACAAAAAATTAAATCACATAGCTTAAATATTTGTCTGCAAATAACACTGGTTAAATAACTCTGCAACATCTGGTTTCCTTTTCTGTTTGCTATTTGAGAGCTTTTTCTGAGTATAATTAATCCTTATAAAATGGGAATAAAGCAAGTTATTGTCTTTTGGAAACTGATGAAGTATATTACAACTACAGAGAAAGGGACTGTACTTCATTCTGCACAGCAGAGTTAAGATGCCCACAAAGAGAAAAAAAAAGTTTATGTTCATGTGAAAATGGTACTTGGAGCTCAGAGGTCTAGATTCACTTAACAAATTTAGTAAAATGAAGTACTGAGAGTAACCACAAAGATGAAGTGGAGAATTTAAGCAGAAGGACAGTTCGAAGAGCTGGAAAATAAAAACACAGAGAGACATGACAGGACAGTTTCTGTCTGCCTGGATTTTCCAGGGCTCTGTGCCAACACAGACTGAATTTGTGGGCCAGCAGAGATAATCAAAGTGGGGGAAAAACCCAATGTGTGAATGGTGCTTCTATGGGAGCTGCAGGAACATACACAAGTATTTGCATGTTCATGACAGTATTGATCTAAGACCAAAAAAAAAGGTTTTGTCCTCCCTGTATCTGTCAGTCTGCACAGGAGAACAAAGCCACACTCCTAAGAAATCATCTTTGAAGGGAGGATTCATTACTGTAACGCTTCAACCAGCAGACCTTGACAGGGCAGCTCCAAACCAAGCTGTTAAAAAACTCTACATCAAAAAAAGTCTTTATTATGCTAATTACAGTAGGCAAAACTAACATCTTTCTTTTAGAAATCAATAAAACTTTTGCCTTTTTGTTCCATAAACATAGGTTTAACATAAAAAGGTCAACAAGAGGCACTGGAGCTTGTTGAAAGTAGTGTTCTACCCTCCTGTTTCTGTTTCACATGGGAGAAAAAAAAAGAAGAAAAAATGAAAAATTAGAAGGTATACTAAACTTAGTAAAACAGTATTTCCTACTCGTCCAGTTCAGGTACTTGGTCCACACGTAAAAATAAATTAAAATAAAGGGTGGATTTTTTTTCCCCTCTTTAAAACCAATTCTGTCACCTCATCAAAATTGTCAAAGGAGATTCATGTTGATCAGCTAATTACATATCTATAATGCATAATAAAATATTATCTACTTTATGTTTCTGTTTTGAGGCTTGATCTGATTTTGCCTTGCAAACACAAAGTCCTGCATTTATAACTTTCTCTGTCACCCTTTATAATCAAAGCTTATTTTACATTTCAACAAGGTATTACCCACAAAAGGATTCAGACTTCATGGAAGAGGCTGGTCCAACCCCTTAGCCACAAGAAGCAGCTTGAACCTCAGACTCCAAAACATAACAAAGAGCTTGACTATTTCCAAGAAAGCCTCAGCAGGACTCAGGATGCAACCTTGAGCATCCCTCAGCACTTCAGACTGTACAATATACATGAAAGAAGAGTGGTAATGCACGTAGGAGTCACAGAGTCATAACACTGTAAAGCACAAACATCCACTGTTCCTTGCATTCAGTTCAATAAAACTCCAATTTTGAACCCTCTTCATTGTATCTTAAGAATAGGTCTAGGCCTGCTGCATGTCCAGACGTGTATTGGACTTTGCTCACATGGATCAAACTAAAACCATGAATTGGCATTACCAGCTTGGCCAAAATTAATTAACTACTCTAGGTATGCCACACTACACCATTTACAAAAATCAGTTTGCTAAAGGAAATCTTCCCAGTGAAAATCTATTTTTTTCAAAAAAATACACTTCAAATTTCTGCATTTTTCTGCATCAATTTGTTATGGAACTATCTGTCAGATTATCCCTGCTTTTACTTTGTTTGGTGTTTGTTTTTAAGTAGAGTCATAAATGTATTTCCATTTCATGCTATTCCCAGTTAGGAATAAAATGACAGTACTTCCAAGAAAGAAAATTACCCGGGAATCTGTTCTGCATTTGTAGACAGGAGAGAGGCACTTTGAATGGAGAAGAAGAATTAAATTAGCCCCAGATATAGGGGCTGAATACTAGCCATGTGTTTTTGAAGTAAGTATCTGCAAACCCTTTCCTATAGATCCTTTATAGTCTGAACTTTATAACAATAAAGGTATAATCTGGTAAAAAAGTTTGCTGCCCTACAGCAAGCACAAAACACTTTTTTTTTCTTCATCCAAAGGGACCACTGGTCTTTGAATAAAATATTTTTACCTTCCCCCATGGCCACAAGTTTAGAATAAAAGCATATTCCATGTTTAAGATTCTATATTTACTCAGTTTAAATATTTATGGGTGAGATGTATATACAGTATTGAATAAAACAGAAACCAGATTCATTCCTTAATGAGTGAGAAAGAATAAACTTCATATGGGGCAAAAAGGAGTGCTAGAAATTGTCACTGCTTTCAAGTCAGCAGCCACGAGAAATGTTGTCTTCTCAACTACTGTACAAAATAACAAAACCAAAAGCAAGTGTTATTAGTTTTTCTCCTGTATTATCAGATTTTTATGACAAAGGCTAGAATGTTCAAAAATGTGTTTAAATTTATTCAGCTGTTCTCATAGTTTCATGTTTCACTGGGCTGCTACACTGCATTATGTTCCCATATGACTGGATTAAAGCTATCTAACAGGCTGGTGAAGTTATTAGCCCAGCATCTGAAT
Source organism: Erpornis zantholeuca (assembly GCA_013400515.1). Taxonomy (NCBI): domain Eukaryota; kingdom Metazoa; phylum Chordata; class Aves; order Passeriformes; family Timaliidae; genus Erpornis; species Erpornis zantholeuca. Next base: position 443,156 of record VZTN01023423.1, read on the forward strand.
ACTTGTTCTGAACCTTCTTCAGCAAGTATTGAAAAGATGCAAAAGTCATATTGATTTGCTTTGTTTTGTTTTTAACAGGACATCTGTGGTATTTGTCAGATCAGCACTCCTAAAGACTGCTCTTCCTCCAAACCACTGATAAACTGAAAGTGGTGTTAAACCCACTTGTAGGGAGACTGGACAGCCCAAGGGAGAGGTAATGGGATACAGAGACTTTAACCTTTGGGTCATCAATTTAAATTCAGCTCAAGTTGATCATGACCAACATTCCCACATGATGAATGTTTGTTAGCCCGTGTAAAGAAATAGACACAATAAATATTGGTGGACACATTACCAAGGTAACTGATCCCTTTTGGTAATCTCAAAAGAATACCTACACTCTGACAGGCCACCAAACAATCCTGATTCCTCTAGTTTCACAGAATCCATCACGACTGCATACTCAAAACAATGTCCTAACCACCATCAAATTACTTTCAACATCTTTTGGACTTTTTTTCATTAAGTGGATATTTCAACCAGAAGCATCCTCAACAGCAATCACAGTGTTCAGTTTATCATAATAAGGTACAGTGTGCAAAGAATATGGAAGGCTATATTGCAAAATGGCATTAAATTTATTGTTATAACCCAAGGACTACTTTTAGCAAGATTTGGTTGAACTGTTAAAAGAATGGATATAGGAAAAACAGAAAAACCCAAGACAGCTGACAGGAATAACCAGAGGCATGGAAAGACTGTTCTATATAGAGTCTGAGATTGGGATTTACTTTAGAGTCCAGATTAACAAATGTTGCCTGGTATGAATATATAAAATAATGATTATTACAGGCATTTCTTCAGAGCCTGGGGGTTATGAATAAAGCTAAGCACAAAGGTTCTTTCCCAGCCTATAAGAATTCTGAAGATTTCAGAAAGGTCTTGTTAGTATTAGGACAAATCCTTTCACAATTTTCACAAAAGCAGAGATACCCAACCTATTACAGACAATAGTCCAGTGGTAAAGACAGTTGCCTTGGATGCATTAGATATTCGGCTGGATTTAAGTCTCTATTCAGCTGGATTCAGAAAAGGAAATTGAACCAAAGTCGCATGTCTTAAAGGATAATGCCCTAACTATTAGGCTCTGGGTATTGTAATGCAGATTTCTCTCAAGGTTTCTTTTTGAGCAGTTCCATTTCCAATAAATTATTTATTTGCTATTTAAAATTAAAGCTTTCAAAAGGAAATTTCTTTAAGCTACCCTTGACATGAGAGAGTTTTCAGGTTTGATAAAGCAACAATTTCTATCAAAACCTCTGTTAACTTGGAAAAATCCCTCTTAGCTTTAGTATTTCCAAGAGCAGATGCAAAAAAATTTCAGACATTTGTAAACAATCTTTTTCCTTTGTGGCAACACTAAAATGAGGAGAGCAAGACCATGCCATCTAATCTTTTCCTGCTCAAGATATCAAGTGATTTGAGGCTGAAGAATCACTGCTACTAATCATACATCAATCAAGCTCTCCTCTAAAATAAAAATAACAAAATATGTAATAAAATTAAAAAGGATTTTTGTAAAATTGATCAAGAGAAGACACAACAGCATTCACACTACTTATTTTTTTCCTAACTGACAACGAAGTTGACTATTTTTATAGCTGGGAGGATAAGGTCTTTAATGTGAGCTTTCACTAACATATGAGTCACATTTACAGTGATTTACTTTTACCCTTCCAATCTATAATCTTGGAAGTATGCCGTTCCCAAATGAAATAGCAATTTTCATGTGATTTGAACTACAAGTCTGTTTTTCTTAGCTTGTTCTTCTATAGCTGATCTTACATTTGACTGCTGCCTCCATCAAGATGCTTATTGATCACAACTTTTAGTTATTGTAGCTGCCTTATGCATGGCTTTCCAAATTACACTGACTGAAATCAACTGAAGTCACATAATATAGTTTATCCCTGGTTATACAAAATTTATTCATTTTTTAAGACCTCTAGCCACCTCCCAAGTTTACCCTCCATCAACTCATACCTTTCCATGGCAATGTTTTTTCCTCCCCCCTCCAAATCAATTTTCCCATTGTGGCTTTCATTCAGACCTCTCAGCCCATCTCTATCATTATGTGGGTTACTACAGGGGGGGTTTTAGCTATTTATCCCAAATTCATAACACTGGTATGTAAAATGCCCCTTTTAACACACCAACACACACCCACTTTAATGCAATTCAGTCAACACCATGCTAAGCAGCTCCCTACAGCAGCACACACAGAATCATTAAGGTGATTACAATCTTTATCAATTTAACTTCTGTTCACTGGGAAGGGAGAGACATTAACGTTACACTGAGCAAATGGCAGCCCTGCTAAAGCAGATTATGAGACAGCAAAAGTCCCATGTGTGGAACCATAAATGCTGCCAAAGGAACTGCAGCTAAACACTGAACAACTGGGTACAGACTGCATCCTTCCTACTTCAGAGGGCTCTCCTACTGCATAAAAAGTTCCCTTGCAATGAAAATAGACACTAGCAAAGCAGAAAAATACTTGTCTTTAAAACCAACTGCCTGTAACGAATACAAGTTTGTATTCCCACCTCCACCACCCCCAATGCACCATGTTACGAAGCAGCAATAGTTCACTTTTGGATACCAAAGTATCTACTGCCAGAAAAGTAATGTGTAATCAATCACATTATTCCTCCAGTGTTTTAAACAGGTAGAAACAATCAGAGAAAAACTGCCAAGGAAATCTACCATTCCAATTTTATACTCTGTAGCTCTTCAGACTAAAAATAACGCACAGATGTCATTTGCAAAATTAGCATTTCTATTAAAAAGAAAACCAGACTCATCCTAGCTGACCTTAGAAATTCACTTATTCACCAAAATAATTCCACTGAGGCAGATAAATGCATTTGCATGAATAAGGGTCTGCACTGCAGGATTTCATAAAAACATACATATGGGGGAAAAAAAAGAGCCTAGGAATTATGTCAGCAATTTTGACAAACTTTAGTTATAGTCTTTTAACCATGATGCAGTCAATTTAGTTGGCTATTCCTGAGCCCAGATCTAATACACACTGTTGTACAGAACTGCCTGCACAGCATTAACATGTTTAAAGTAATTTCACTATTTAAGCTTCAAAACACACAATGTTTCTATGTTTGACTCTGGTTCATAACTGGTGATGCACTTTTGAACCACAAATTCTTCCTGTCATCTTGCTTAATTATAACACATTCTTTAAAACTTAACTTTCGTTTGGAAAACAGGTTCATAAAATCTCTCAGTTCTACATTCAAACAAACTGGTAAATTAAACTCATTAAAAGCCTAAAAATGTGGGAATTCAAAACAGGTCATGAGGAGAATTTAGGCACGTGTAACCAAAATGATGATCCTGGAGGCCCCTGCCCCATCCTGGAGATGTTTGTGATGGCAATAAAGGTTTTGATGGCAACACAGGCCAGACCCAGAAGCTGCATATCTGTGCATGGCCAGAGTTTATCTGCTCATCCAGGATGTTTCATCTCATGCTTTTGCCCAGTAAGCTTCACCTTCAGCTTATGCCCAATCCTACAGGGAGCTGCACATCTGACCTGAGGAGTTTGACCCACCAGGGGCTCTCAAAGCCAGCCTAACCAACACCAACCAGCTGGGTACCCTACAAAATCCTTCAGGTGCTATTTCTTTCTAAAATGGCACATGAACAACAGTCCTTGCCAGGCTGGCAGCAGCACTGCTCATCCCAAATCCCCTGGTCCCACTCCTTCTCCACCCTAGGACCCAGCAATGCCTTTTAGCAGAACGTTCCAACCAGTTGGCCACAGGCTGCAGTAAATGCTGGGGCAAGGAGAGGGAGATATCAAAGTTCTACCACTGAAGCTCTTTCATTGTACAGAAAATAATTCAGGATTCATTGGGCCAGAGAAAGAACACAAGAGGGAGCAAGAGTCTGTAGCCTAGTGATTTGGGCACTCAGCTGGGAGAAGGAGTCCTGGGTTCCTGGCCTGTGCTCCATGGAAGGTTCATGCAATTTATCTAACAGCCTTTCAACAATCCAAGTCTTAGCTTGAACCTGGCAATGTTCTCCTTCCAGATCCAAGTCTATAAATAATACTTTGTTTGCAAACATCAACATATCTCTTGCACGCTCTTAATGCTAAACTTGAAATAGAAAACATCAATAAAACTGCAATGTGCCAAAACCTGAAAGCTTGTTTCATATTCATTTTCCTTCTTAAATAGTTAAAACACAAGAACTTACTTGTGACCAGGTTAAGAATACTATTAAAATGCAAATACATGGTTTTACCTGTGTCAATAACACTGCCTTGAATCACTAAATTGGAATTTGTTTTTTCATCTCGTCTTTCTCAGGATGAGGTAAGATTTTTAAGAAGTTATAACAATAGTAATAGCCTTCCAACATCTTTATTCTGGTCAGTTTCTGATTCTCACTTAACAGTATTTTCATTTGCTGGTTCTCATTCCCTAGCACAACACTGCAGTGTCATGCAGGCGACTTTAAATCCAAGCAAGGTTACCCTGAAATTCCCACTCCAACAATTTCATGGACATATTTCTGGTTTTGCTAAACATTCTTTTCATAATAGCTCCATTTTGGGCCTAAGCCTACATAACAGGGTCCCTTTAAATAATATTCCATGCCTTGAAACATATTACAAAAACTGTTATATCAAGGCGAGTTATGCAATGGCTCTCTATGGTTTTAGCATATTTACTCTGTCACGCCATGTGTGAGACTGCAGCCTCCACAACAAAACCTTTACACACTGAAGTCATTATCTCTGTGAAGTCTGCAACTGGCATTTAAAACTTATTGATGGCCTGGGTATTGGTGGCTCAGTAGGCAGCACTCTTGCCGGAGGCCCAGGAGGTCAGGGGTTCACATTCTGCTCAAAGAACAAGTTGGACATATTCCAGGTTTGTGTGTGGGCTGTGCTATACTCCTAAAGGGGCAGTCCTTAGGACAGTAAATGAAACCTTGGCTTTTTGGGGATATCAAAGTCCTCTTGGAGAGGGAAGGGGAAGAGTAAGAAGGAAGTTTAACAAATGAATGAACACGATCGTGCTGGCTGGGGACCTGGAGTTGGTTGTGTGCTAAATACAGAACGGTCCAGCTACAGTGCATTGAACAGTTTTAAACAAGCTGCCACCTTTCAGTCTCTGTGGTCAGCACATGTTCAAGGGAGAGGTACAGACTCCAGGCATGCTCAGTATTAGCCAACTTCCTCGATAGCAGAGTGACTTTGGGTTCAATTTCACACCACAGAACTATGAAAAATGCATGTGCAGTTTCAGCGAGTCTCAAAAAAGTGCTTTAACACTGGAGCAACTTCCACCCATACTATACAATCACTGAAAAAATCTCCAGCCATATATCCAAGTCAAAACTAGCAACACATATAGAGAATAATATAAATCAAGATTCGACCTGCTCTGGTGTTAAACTTTGATACTTGAATATCCCAGATGTCTCCCTCCTCCTCTTCTTCTTTATAGACAGGTAAAGATGGATCTCTTGAAGGAACTGGGGATCACACTCTAGGCAAAGGTTGGACAGGTGATCAATGTACAGCATGAGATTTTGCCGTGGCTATGTGCCTCCAACAGTGACTGGATCATCTGGTTTAGAAAAACAATTCAAAATTGTAATATTTTCTAAAGCACTTATAAGGGAAAAATTAGCAAAAGGGAGAACATACAATTTTTATAACATGGAATATATCACAGAACTTCTTTCCATATTTATATATTTAAGTTAAAAAATTCATTTATTTCTTATTTAATGTTTACTTCATTAACTTTTCAATCCCTTAGAAGTCAGCCTTGAGAGGATTGCATCCCATTTCCACTGACAGAATGAGTTCAAAAGTTACTGGTGTGACATGAAGTTACTCTCTTAAGTTTCAATATACTTTTTTGGCACCTAGATTCAGACACAACCCTACAAAGTGCCAGGGCCAGGCCTGGCCCATTCCTTAATCAGGTTTTGGAGCAAGCCAGTATTTATCAGCCAAGTGGGATTCTACTCTGCAGTGCTCTTCAGGAGGTAAGCACAGAGGTTAATGTTTGTTAATGAAGATACATCTCCCAACACTTCCTTCTATGTCAATAGAATGAAAGAGCATTTTCTAAAGGACCATTCAGAGAACCTAAATGATACCTTTTCTTCCAGCATTTAGGAACACCATCTTTTATCTACCTATCTTTTACATAGTCCCCTGGGTTGTTTTTTTTTTACCATCATGGAAAAACAAATACTGCCCTCCTTCCCAGAAATATCCATTAGTATAATGGACCTTTAGGTTTAAGTTTGGTGAAATCAACCTGTATTTAAGCAAGTGTTTACACACAGTAAAAGAGATAATTAATTACAAGAATCATGACATCTTTAGGCTATCACACAGTTGAAGTATAAGCAATGAGCTACTTAAATGAAACAAGATATTGATGGCATTATTTCAAGTTCAGAAACAGAGGAACTCCTAACATAATCCCAGAGCAAATTTGCAAAGAATTATGAGTTCATTTTGTCACTAAAATATGAAAAGAGGCTATTTCAAGGAACGAAGGATGTCCTCTTAACCTGCGACAACAAATTTGTTTGTTTTTTTCTCTTCTCAGTAAGAAAGCAATTAGGATTTTTTCCAATAAAAATATCCTTGTCCATAGATAAACACTCCTGGTAATCATGTAATTACCTTACCCAATCAGATTAAATTGCTGTCAGTTGAGTTCCCACTGTTGATTAACTTTTGTGTACTCTATATCTAAATGAAGTCTTTGGTAAAGTCACTTAGTAATTTACAAAGGTGTCTCTATGATTCCAAAAAGGCTAACAGCAATATATTATTTGCTATAATCATCAAATATCCAAGGTCAAGGATAGATCACAGTGGACCCCTTTTTTAAAACCCAAAGAAACACAGAATTAAACTATGTTGCTTATTTTTGTGTTTCTTGCCATGACTTCTAAATGTAATAGTAACCTTTGACCCTCCCACATTAAACACCATAATTATGTAATTAAAACTAATTATGCAATTTAACATACATATTTCTGTCCTAAAACAGGCAGGTCAATTACCTCACTCATTGACCTTGGAAGCTTTCACAGTTTAAACAAAACAATGAGGCTTTCAATTAATTTTAAAGTACAAACAGAGAAGGAGCAGCAGAACCGCAAGTCATTGCACTGATACTGCATAGAGGGATCACTTACAAACCTCTTCGTTTTGGATTCCATAGATTAAATCCCTTGATAAAAGCTGTTAAACATCTTTCTTCTATGTTGCTATCATTAGAAATGTTAACAAATTTGCGAACAATCACACATGCACATTATTTGTTAAATGCAAGAAAGGAGGCCAAATAATATGTTTTCTTCGTCCCTCTTCTCTTCTTCAGTACTGTTTCCTCTGCTTCCTCCCATCCTTCACTGCCTCTATCCCTGCTTCACCTCCTCTTTCTGAAGTCTTTTTCTTTCCCCTGTTTTCTTCATTATCTTCCCCATTCCATTTCTAGCAGTTAAAGTTTATCATTATATCAAACTGCTGCAGCTGTTGTCTTTTCCAGTTTCCCTCCACATCCCTAACCCCATTCACGGAGTTTCTCAGCAGGTCTTGGCACCAGGTGGCTCCCGATGATGATGATGATGATGATCCAGCAAGACTGAGGGAACTTTGGACTGCAGAAAGCTACAGCTGAAGCAAACATGGCACACGCTCTAAAATGAATTTTCCAGAGAGGGAAGTTTGGTACAAGTGAGAGACATTTTATGAAGTTGTTGAAATATGTTTCACCTCGATAATGTCTTTTTTCTCTTTAAACACTTAGGTAAGCTCTATATACTGCACTGAAGGTTTTCTAAATTGTACAAGAGAGACTCATGCAATATTGCATGGTGTCCAAAGAACTTCTTCTTCAAAGAATAAAATTAGCATCATAATTCAAACCCATTTTTATTTTTCAGTAAACTAAATCCCATTCTCTAAAGAACAATTCTTAACTCAGTATAAGCCCAGGAGCTCTGCATTAAAAAGGATCATGTTCTGCTATCCTGTTTCTTTCAATTGCTATATTGACCACAAATAGATCCAGCAAAGTTAATAGGCTTAGGTGTGAAGAAAAGGGTCAGACCACATACATTTATAAATACTACAGATATATATATACACACAAACACACACCATATATATGTATAATATATGTATATGCATACATACATGTATATACCAATCAAGTTGTTTTCTCTCAACCTTGTTTCATGAGGGGATCAGAAAATAGCTACTGCAAAAACACACACGAAAATCTTTCCTGACTTCTTGAAAGTACGGCAAAAATATCTACAGTGCACTCTGTGCTTTGGTGCTGTTTCTAACACCATTTTTGGAGTCCTTTCAGTTTTCTGCTTTAATTAGGCCTGACTTGCACAAGGAGCTTGAAAAGATTTCAGTAAACCCTTGACATAATGGAAACAAGGAGCACTGAACTCTGAATGAGGAGTTACAACAGGAAAGAAACAATTTAAGATGGTAGCAGGCCTTTATTGCAACATTAAACCTCAAATTGGATCTGATTTACACAAAGTAAACCAATATATTGAAATAGTGCCCCAAACTTCTGGACAAAATTTTGAAGGAAAATAATAGAGTGCATGTGTAGAAATTCTGTCCAAGGGAGTGGAGGAGATTATTCCTTATATTCTCATTTAACAAAAAGCTTCCTTCTGTTTTGAACGGAACATTAAAATTCTAATTCAGCTCATAGAGCATCCCAAACAGAGCAGCAAAAGAATCTGTGAAGGAGCCCAAATATGGTGCTATTGAAACAGAGGGGATTAGAGGAATTGGGATAGAATCCTACAAGTGGCTAAGCAGCAGCAGGAGGTCAGCTTCACAAACAGCAGGATGCTGTTCTTCCCAGACGTGAGTGACATAATACAGGCAAAACAATCAAGATTTTAGCTGATAAATGTATGCCTTAGGAAAAGGCCTTGCTGTAGAACTTTCATAAGCAACAAATATTTAAGCAAATTCTGTAGACCTAATTTACACAGGAGGGCATTTTTTTCTTATACAAACATGACATGTTAAACATGTAGAACAGAATTCTTTATAACATAAAGACAAAAATTTTAAGAGCCTAAGTGTAGAAAACACAAGAGTCTTTACTGAATTATTCAGTAAATGGATTAAACAAAAAGCTTTCATAGTTTAATGCAGCTTCAATTCTGTCCCAAGCAATTCTATGTACATTAGGTTAACACATATGAAAATAGCTCCAAATATCTAGGATGTCCAGAATTAATATCAGAATCCATGTAGCCCCACTGGTTATTCATAAATTGCATATATCAGTTGTATTAGACAAGTTTCAAGGCTCTGAAGAGAACAGTTGCATTTGTATGGAGACATTGAGATACTAAAGTAAGATGATCAATAAATCATTTTGATTTCTCAATTTTAAGGTACTATATTAAATCAGACTTTTATTCTAAACATCTATTTTTCACTTATACTATCTTAAAAATATCTTTTAAAAGGCTGACATTCCACTTATTTTCCATTTTATGCTATGAACAATTAAAAGAAAATTGCTTTTTAGCTAGGGATGTGCAAAACATTATGTGTAAAACATTCATCTGTCCGTGCCAAATTCTTCTCTGTCCTGCAGAAAACATCCTTTTGGGCTAAATACTTCAGCAAGTCTGAAATAAATTGTAATTCTGAGGTCAGATTCCAGCCTGGAGTAGAGACCACACTTCCCTGTGACTCTCAAAACCTTGTGAAATAAGAACTTCTAGTGGTGCAGCTGACTGTTTTCATTCAGAAATCAGATGAAGAGGCAGCTGGGCCTTTGAGAACATGAGCTATAGTGATTAGGGAAGCAGGACAGAGACAAGGCCAACCAGGAGCACAAGGACACAGAATTCCCCTGCCACGGCTTGGGCAACTGCATATGAGCACCACTGGCAGAAGACACCTGAGGGCACTGTATTCCCTGACCTTTCTCCACCATGGCCAGGGGCTCTGCTATGATCTGATCACAAAGGGGCATTTCACACCACGGGACCATGAGAGAGGATGTCTGTACTTCGATAACTTGATGGACATGTGAATAATCTACAGTCACTTCCTCTGGAGAAAGACCAGATTACAGAGCAGACCAAGCTTTGGCTCCAGCCCATGGATCTTGTAACCAGCTGGCCATCTGGGATGTGAATGTGTATGATTTCTGGAGATCTTTCATAAAACCATGTGATGAGGAATTTGAAATGACATAGAGACAGCCATGGCATTCAGCAGTTCCTGCTCTAGGCCTCTGCTTCTCCCTGCTGCTTCTCCCTTCCCTGGGATGCCTTAAATGGTTACCTAGAAACAGAGACTAGACAGGAATAAAGGAATAAAGGCGGGATTGATTGGAAAGGCCTTCAGAGGTACACTCTGGGCTCCAGAGGCTCCTGCCTCAGTGCATCCCAAAATGGACAAAGACAGGTGACAAGTTCTTCCCACTTTGATATCAGCATCAATTCCCCAAGCAGAACCCAGGCAAGGATGGAATTTGCCCAAGCTTGCCCCCCTCTCCCCAAGATCAAGGTTTGCAGTTGTTGGGCCTAGGAGGGNTGTTACTGAAACCCAGACTCGCCTTGTTCTCATCTCCACAGGCAGTGGGGCTTATTTACACGCACGGATGTGCTGCACATTTATTGTTTGGTACGGAGCAGAGCAGCTCAGTAAAAGCTGATTAAGACATTGGGCTGAGCTAAAAACTGGATGCTTTGTGAATATCTGTGTTTTGGCCTTTCCCCAAATGTCTTCCCCCAACAAGTGAGAGAGGACAGCTGGAGCAGACGAACTTTCTGTACCCAAGAGACTGCTTTTCTTTCCTTTGAAGGTATTACTTGCCTGTTATTACATTTACATAAAGTATCTTTATTCTTTCCCATATATAGTAAATGGCACTGCCGGACGTGAACATTGTGTAGCCATTTCCCCCCAAATACAAAACAGAATTATCCTCACTGTCATTCAAGCCTTCCTTTTACCCCCATTACAAAGAATTGATGCAAATCTATTTTTGTTTGGTCTGGTTTATGCTGACAGCAATTAATTCTAAAGCCTCAGCATAAAGACATACAAGAATCACATATGTTTTTAATCTACAAGCAAGTTATCCAATTATTTTAGGTAAACGTTATGATCACAACCATCCTTACCAACTCTGATATGATAGGCTATTTTCTTCTTAATGGCTTAAGACTAATATACACTGCTACAGGGAGTATACTCTTCAACATTCCTCATGTTTTACCTCCTGATCTTGAAATAATAATATAGTCAATGAGCACATTTTGTTTATACTTGTTAGTAAAAAGTCACTAAAAGCATGCTGGGAAATATTCCATGCCTTAGGACTCAAACAAGTTCTCTTTATAAATAGAGCTTGTGTAAATCACAAACAAAGTTGACAAATTTCATGGATTAGTCATGGTGAAAATATCAGATTTCATGGTTTAAAACAGATTACTAGGAAAATCATACTACAATTCTGATTACCCAAATTCTGCATCTTGTTGAAGAATTAAATGAAAATAGTAATAATGCTGGAGTCCGTTCACTTAATTACACTTGCACTGATTTGCGTACAGAGGGTAAAGATTCCTCACTAACCTTGTAAAACCTCTGAAATCTATATTTAGCTCCATTGGAATGAGAACATCACAAGTTATAGAGATTAGAGTACACTAAAGCTATTTCAGTGAATTTTTCCATCAATTTATCCTAGCATGAAATTATTTTGTCACCTTATAGAAAAAAGATTAAGGAAGAAATTGATTGGAAATTAAAGTTGCTATTTTCACAATTATTTGTATTTGGTGCATCTACTTAAAAATTAGGGAAGTAATACCCTAAAGAAGTTCCACTTTAACAGAATATCTCATTATTCCTGTAAAAATATAAAATTCATAACTGTGAAGAACAACATTTGGAGTTAAGCAAAACTATCAGTTTTCACATAAAACTTCATGGCTTTTAAGTCTTTCATGATGATGTAATTTAAAGTGAGGCCTTATTTAAAGGAGAGGTTACACACAACCATGTGATTCAAAGAGACTTGTTGACTACAAAACGATTTGGCTTGATGCCTCCATGTCCTCTACTGAGCAGCAGAGACCACTTGTCATCATTGCATCTGTGGACAGCCAATTTGTCAGACATTTGCTTTAATTCTTTTTCTTTGTCTTCTTTTCAGTATCCTTCATATGCATCCTGGTCATCAATATCATATATCTAACTGGAGGATGGAAATCCATTTGTGTTTCCGTCTTATTTTCTTTGCATGCAATCCTCCTGGGTCTTATAGGATGTGCTTAATAAGAACCACATTATTCTGCTAAAGGAAGTCCTTGAGCAGACTTTGAGAAGCAGTATGGCAAATTAGTTTCAGAACGTGGAAGGTCAGGTTGGAAATAAAAAGCTGCAGTTATCTACAGTGTTTTCTGCAGTTCAGAAAGTAAGAAAAAGAGGTCTAACCTTCAAGAAAGGATTTGTTTGATGGTTTTCCTTTAGAAAGCTGCACTAATTTATGCACAAACAATGAAGTGTTGGACACTAGCTGAAACTAATTAAAATTAGCTTTTAGTTAATTTCACCTTTGTAACAAATGAACAATCACACTTCTCTTCCAACTGCATTTAAACATTTTTGTTTCCCCAAACAGGATGTTAATTGCAACAAATTCTACACGATTCAAATATTTAAATTTAAAAGTGTGCTTGAGTTTGAACATAAATAGCCCTCTGCTTGGGAATGCCAGGTTTATAGGTGTCCTTACAACCTTAATTCTGCCCCCTGGTGTCTATAAATTATGGCTATTTCTAACTAATGATCACATGTTATTTTTCACTCCTGGGTCTGTGTCACTCTGCTCACAGGACAAATGTTCCTTACACAGTGCAGTTGTTCTCAGTACTATCAAAGTTTCAAAAACTCTGCTTTTGCTGAGCATCTCCCTGAAGCTATAGTGCAGTTTGCTTCCTGGGCTTCCCTGCGCTGCTCATCACCATATCTGGCTCTCTCTAGGGCACTCACAATCCACTTTCTTCCTTGTGATAGGAGAAGAGCATTATTATCTCTGTGGGAAAAGATGGTGCACAGACACTGGGCACAGTTTCAAAAGTATTTGTTGCAGATGTCTTGGTCATTTGCTCTGATGTATTAGGCCTACTTGTGTAAAGTTCTTCAGATTTTATAGTCCTTTTTAAAACAGTTGCATAGACTTCAAGATGTTACATTTGACACATCTCTATAAAATAAAATTGTATCTTTTATTTTCCTCACTTTTTAGATGTGAGAAAATTACTTTTTTCTGGCAGCCCAGAAAACTGTCAGAGATGGCCTAAAGCTCAGAACCACTCCTGGTGCTTCAGCCCTGGTGTTGCTCCTGATGACCAGACACTCTTCCTGTCGTCATGGCAGAAATTTTATCACTCTGAAGTTGCTGAGGGTGCTCTCTGCATCTCAGACACGCCCTGACTGAATCAAATAGAAGTTCACACAATACCTGTATTTTGGCCTGCACAATTTTTTAGCACATAAGAAATCTGAAGCAAGAGCATGGATGGGGCTAAGTTGCCCGATAACGTAATTGCTCGCTCTCTCCCACTCTTAATGCAGCTTAAGAATGGAGTCAGTACAATGGGGAGCAAGCATGGAACAGCAGTGAGGTGCTACAGAAAACGCAGTAAATGGCTGAGTAACTGGGAAGTCCTGTGACATGTACCCAAAAAGGACAGTTAAAAAAAAAATTATATGAGCTCCTTTAAATCTGGCACTTTCCAACTTCCAGACTTTCAATTTACACATTAATACCCATTTAATAAAACCATTGTGTTGCCTCTCAATTTGTGTTTGCTGTATTGAAAGACAAAAGTTGTAACTTCAACTAAGACAACTTTAATGATGGCTTATTGGAGTATCAGAAGCAAAGTCTGAGATTTTAACACAGTTGAAATATAGGTGCACACCATTTAAAATAAACCTGTTGCTACTGGGGATCACTTCAAATCAGTG
>VZTN01023424.1:344-22760 GCA_013400515.1 Erpornis zantholeuca
TCTTTTTCCCTATCTCATCGGGTTTTTGAGGTAAATGCTACTTGGAGTCCAAGCTGTTGTGATACTTCTAGAGAAGGTTTACACACAATTAGTGTTGACTTCATTGTGAAAGATATGTATTGTCACTTTTACATCTTGTTAGTACTTACAGTGATGGAAACAAAGCATGGCTTATTTTTTTAAATTTCAATTTACTAACAGTGATTTACCAAAAGTTTCCAAATGTTATTTAAGTACTCTACTTATGTTAAGGAAACAATTTATATATAGAATCATATAACAGTTTGGGTTGGAGGGGGCCTTAAAGAACATCTAGTTCCAACCTTCCTGCTGTGGGCAAGGGACATGGGCAGGAATAAAGTGTACATGCAATTTAATGTAAAAACCTTTTTCGAGAGGGACAATAAGGACAAAACAAACCACTAAGATAAACCAAATGAACTTTACTGTGGGAATACATAAACCACTACTATTGTCAACCATTCTGGAATGTTCATTTTAACATAAATCTTAATAAATATGGAAAAATATTACTTGGAACCCTTAAATCAGACAAGTGCTGTTTCTAATATTATTTCTCTGAGAGTGTCCAGCTCCAGGCTAAGAAGTCATGAGTCATCAAAATAATGAGTCCATAAAGAGAGAATCTTCATTAATTGTCAGATAAAATTATTTTAAATCCTGAGAAATACACTTTGTAGCTAGCTTTTTACAAACTACTCTGTGATCAAACTGAAGGCAAAGAAAGACATGTTTGTTTTGTCTGGGAGGTTTTTACTGCAGGGCAGATGGGAGGAGTGGAATTAATTGATTTCTGCAGGTCAGCTGCAGGCAATCAAATAGGAAAATCTGTACTACAACATAGAAATAGTAAAATTGCTGACTAGGATAGGTCAGTACATTGTGTCTGAATATGTTAATATTAAATAATATGCAAGATACCCTATTTTTAATATACATTACACATCAGTATGTTGCACACTTTGAAAGTGTAAAGGAACCCTATAAAGAAAATCCCATCAATCAAATAAATTAATTTTCAGTATATTGTTTAGAAAGAGATGTGTCTGACTTACCAGAAATTGACATGCAAAATATAAAGCCAGAACTTCTTGTGGTATACACCCTTGCTTTTAAAAGCCTCTTAGGTTGTATGGTTTGGCTAGGTGGTAGTTTATACATCTACTTTGTGTGTATAGCCTACATTAGCAAATAGTACACAGAGATAAGGGTAGCTCCTCAGAGTGAAGAAACATGGTGAGGGTGTGGTATCTACACATTTCAGAGTCACTGAGTTTGGGGTTTTGGTTTTTCATTTTGAACTAGCTCTAGTCTGTTCCATGGACTGATGCTCATTAGTGGCTCAAGTTCATTAGTTCATTTCACCTGATAGGAAAGCAGTTCATGTTCTCAAGAGGCTTCTCATGGATGCAAACTGGAGAAAAAGAAAGTGGTAAGCAGTTGGAAATTTGCTTTAAAAACATGTTTCTGACCCAGTTGAAAATCCAAATGCAGATGTGTCCTTACTGTTCCCTTAGACATTGTGCCAGGTTCCTTATTTTGGCTAGTCACCATGTTGCTCACAATTTTGTCTGGGAAAAAGTTAAACTTAGTCCTTCCTTTTGTTTTCTCTATATAAGAAGTCTGACTGCTTTTACTGAGAGCTAAGTGAGATTCAAAACAGTTTTAGAGAAGGAACCAGCCATTCATACTCATTGCATAGTATTTGTCTATAACAAGTGTTTATCATCACGTCTGCCTGTATAATTCCTTCTTTTTTGTGTGATTATATATCACTTAAGGTGCAGCTTATTTCAGAGAAGTCTATATGTTTCCACTTTATTTCAGAGAAGAAGTCCTTACTATATGTCTCCCATACTCAAGGTTGTTTGCTATACTAAAAAACAAATAGTACTTGAAGTGAATCATATTTATGGAATGTATTTTCACTCAAAAGTACAAAAGAAATTATTTGCTCTGCCATATATACATAAGGTATTCCATTTAAGCTTTCCGGGACAATGTACTGTACACTTAGCCAGCAGTTTAAAAAGAAATAAATTCTCGCCATTACATCACTATATCTATTTACAAGGAAAATTCTATTTCAAATTATGTGTTGCCATTGCAAGAAGCTAATTCAAGTGGTATATCAATGTCCAAATTTGTATAGTATACATTGTTTCTCTTTGTGATAACAGGGAATGTCCATAGTACTGGTCAGGTCTGTTCAATTGCACAGGGGCATAATATATTCTGACTACTTAAAGGCAGGTTTTGAATGCAGTGACATCTGTGTACTGTACATGGATTTTGCCTTTGCCTAGTAATCCTGCTGAAGGATCTTAATTTTTTTTTTTTTTGTTTTAACCAAGCAGTGAGGAAATTATGTTTATAATGTCCTTGTAATAAGTAGCAGCTCTTCATATCTGAGGGTGCTTTAGCAACATTTTGGGTATCATATTTTTTGTTGTCTCTTTTATACATTGGGGAAGACAACTTTTAAAAACAAACAAAAAAATTCAACCTCCAAACTCACACTTCTGAAGAACATGTCTGGCTAGATAAGCAGTGACAGTGCCCTGTAAACTATTTATTTGCAGGGATATAGCATCTTCTCCTGTATCAAGGCTAAGATACAGTTATGTTAGGATTGTATTGGTTGAATAAATGTTACAAAAGTTGTGAACAATGCTGCAATATTTTTTTCAGTTTCCAGTGCTTCTGACAATGAGGCTGAAAGATTATTACTGTCTTTAGCAGTTGGTCTTACTTCCTGATGCTCCTCCTCCTTCCGTAAAAGTTAGCGTATGTTGTTGAGGGGGTTATTTTTGTGTGCACAGAAGGACTTCAGGGGCAATGGTGTAACACTAAGGCTTTATGGCATTAAGATGGAGCTGACACCTAAAGTAAGTCTGTCATATTGTTGTAATGGAAGAATTGCAGAAGTCATTATTTCATACAAATACCTGTTCTTATGTATTTATTTCCTTTTCAGCTGTTCCTCTCCATGCGGTGGTTTAAGAATAGGGTACCTCCACTGAGTTTCAGTAACATAAACTACTGATGTGTTATCTGGTAATATCCCAGCTTTGCATGAGGCAGCTCAAGTTTAAGAAGTGTTTGTGAATACAGAATAGCTGATAAAAGGACCTAGAACTTAGGTTCTAAAGCTACCTTAGTTTTTTGAGTATTTTTAATAGAGAGTTGAAATTTTAATTTTCTTTAAATACAAGTTGAGAGCAACTGTGTGCTCCCTTTAATGTCAGGACATCCAGTAGCTACTCAATTTTTTCCCTTTTTAATGTATTACCCATTCTTCCTTGCAAAAGTATCTATTTCAGTAGTACAAAGCAGTCATCTTTATATGTATCCCAAAGAACACACTTGACAGATACTGGAATGTTAATATTGAAGACCCGGAGATTCAGTTTTAAGCCCACTGTAACAGTTGTTGAGTAGGCATAGAAAAAAAAGCACACCTCCTAGCTTCAGTGTCAGTAGAAGATGAAATGTGATGATTTATAGAGCATCTTGTTAATCGAATATACAAAATTTAAAATAAATATGTAAATAAAAAAAAGACAACTGTGGATGTATTTTTCCAATGAGAAAATGTATTGTACTACTTCCTTTTCTTGTGTTCACTTTTGGTTTTAGGCTAGCATAGTTTTTCATACTTTTATATTTTTTTCCCCCCCATTTTTTCTTTGAATATATACTAGTCAGCACAGAACATAACCTTCTACATAAAATAGCATAATCAGAGCAGAAGACCTCTTTTTCTGTTTGCAGGCCAGTTCATTCCTGCATTCCGAGTAATGATTTCCTACTTGGGCCAATTCAGCCATAGATTGGAACCTGTATTGTAATTAATATCTCAGTACAATTTACCTCTTAATAACATAACACTTTCAGCTTCCTTTATCAGTAAAACCTGTTACCTGTGTAATATTTTAACTGTTATATCCATTGCTGGATAGCCTCTGCACCAGTTGTGCAGCACAATCGAATTACCATGCCAGACAAATTTTTGCCTACCAGACAAATTCTTATGATCTAACCCTGCCAGAGGTATGAAGTTTAGCATTTTTGCTAAAGCTGTATAGTATCTTTATGACTTTTGGGAACAATGAATGTGCACAAGAGCACCATTTCCTCTCTTTCTGTACCCAAGCTAAACGTGTTATCTCACTGGTGCATGTTTTGAAAAATGTCCCTGCAGTGGTATTGAGGGGTAAAAAATGGTTCCTGTCTCTAAAAGAATGGCTTGTGTTTGCTGAATACTGGCGTTATCTCTGCTGTTGTTTTCCTTAGCAGAGAAATTATCTTGATGTGTTTGACAGATAATCAAACCAGAGTGGAAAATGGGCACAGCTACAATTGCCACTTTTTAAGATACGTAGAAAAGTTTTTAACAGCCAAATTACAGCAGGACTTCCTTACAAGAGAGTTCACAAACAATGCAGATGGTTTATACTTCTCATCAGTGTGTATGAAGTTTCTTAGATGAAGAGTTAAGCTAACCTTCAGAGTGTGCTCAGACCCTGTGTTAGTTCTTGCACCATACTTCTTCTAGGAGTGCATTAGGTTACTGTGAAACTAATTATAAATGCTCCTGTATATTAACCTGAAATATGGAAAATATTTGCGTGAATCTGCATTTTCAGATTGTTCAGTTTTGAAGGCAAAGTAATAAAAATGTTAAAGGGTTGCAGCTGCTGGTGATAGTTTCTACTTATAGTTCTCCAGTTATCCAGCATGAGGTTTAAATTGTAATGACAAGCTGCATGCTCTCTGTAATGTGTTAATGTAGACAAAATATACCTCTGAATATTTTCAGGCTAGAACCCAAACTGGTGCTGGTTTCTGAATGTTGTTGTTGTCATTGCCCCTCTCCTGTCTCCTCTATCACCTGCCTAGGCCCCATTTTTATTTTAACTGATAATTCTAGTCTTACATACATATGAACCCTTGCAACATTTAAAATAATCCGCAGGGTTTTTTTCCCAATATAAGGGACTATTCAGCCTCAGAAAACATAAGGCTTGTCTAAATATATTGATACAGCCTGGAGGCTGTCTGTGTGTTGGATACAGAACAGTGTTTGTTAAAAGAAGCAACTATTCTCCCTTTACTTCACATTCTTGCCTTGACATACGTGTATGTTTTTACCTTTTCTAAAAATAAGCAAACATGGTAGATTAAGCACTGGTAGATTAAGTTAGGTTTGGGGTTTTTTTCATTTTTAACCACTCTCAGACACTGATAAGTTAGGTGAAAAATCTTTAACTATATTAGGAATTTTGTCAAGAGCAGAATTCCAGATATCAGTGATTACTGTCACAGTACCATTTATACCAGTAAAATACCAGTACCATTTATACCAGTGCTTGTAGAAAGCAAATTAAGTGTCTTTAAGACCTACCTTAAGAGCTACCCAGCAAGTCTGTCCTGCCAGCTGCTGGGAGCCATAGGTGCTGAAGCACATACCCAGCTGGGCTGCCCAGGAGCTAAGAGAATGTAAATATATGTGATACAGTCCAATTTTAATGAATTAACAAATTATGGGGAAAAAATCATCCTAGATTTTATTGTATAAATATTTAAGGTTAGAGATAAATACATCTAAATGTACACATATTAAAAATACATCTATATGTAGAGAGCTGCTGCCTCAGTGAGAGGAGGAACTGCTGGAACTCAGTGAGAGGAGGCCCTGCCATTTAATACAGCATATTGGATTTCTGTTTCCTTTTCAGTAGGGCTCTGGCATAATTGTGAAGCAGTAGTATTGAAAATTATTAGAAGTAGAATTATTAGAACTGAGAATTATTGAGAAGTATTAGAAGCTAGATCTTCATTGGAAAGTAGAGTTCATGGAGGTGAGTAGTTGTTAACCCAAATATTCAGAGATTTTCTGGTATCGTTTTTGAGTCTTAATTAAGAAAAACAGCTCAACCTTTTAAAGGTGTGCTTAATCTGGATTCTTTTTCATTTAAAATATTCCTGTCCCTTCATTCCAGTGGAATGTTTTGTATATTGCTGTAGAACTGCACCATCTGTTTCTCAAAGAGCAGGTCACTGGTAGGATCGTGAAGGGGCCAGTCTGCTTTTGCTCAGGAATGACTTGAGACAGAAGGGAGCTCATTATTCTTCCATACCTGAGATAAAAAGGACTCTCTTTCAAACAAAAAATGCTTTTCTTTGTCTGCTTTCCATTTTCTCCTTTTCTTTTATTAAGATCAGGAGGGACAAAATTGGGAATTTTAAAAATTATAGAAAACATCACTTAATCTTGGTTCTTTACCTGTTGTCATTTATTTCAATTTACTTTGTATACTGTGTTGTAAAACTGACTAAATTTCAATGCTCTTGCATACTTCATTGTAAACATTAATTTGGAAGAGTTCATTTTGTGTACAAAGGCTTCAAGGCTTGAACATCATTTCTTTCTACTTTTGGAGAACTTCCCCTTCCAAGAGAGGTAGTTTGGATAGATGGCCTTCACCATGCACTTTGTGTTTAAAAGGTACACAAAGTTGATGCTTAAACTGCAAATAGTAAGATACTTCCCAGAAGAGGGACTCTGTTTCTCTAAATAAGTTTTGTAATGTAAGATAAAAAGTACATGTAAGATAAAGTTGGTAGATATCCTAATACTGGGAATATTTGAATGAGCCTAGGAGAGAACTTAAGTAGGAAGGATTTATTGCATCCCTGAAAATGCCATTTGCTGTAATGTTCACTGCAATTCAGTAGCCAGCTCTTGTTGAGACTTGGAGAGATATACAACCACTACCTATGTCCCCTCCTCGACTCCACTGTGTCCAGGCACTCAGAGTTAGAGTTCCTGATGGGGATTGTTACCAGTTTAATTCTCAGTCACAGACTGCTCTATCTATTTTCAAAACAGTGTGATACAAAGAGGGTATCAGGAAGAAAAAGCATTATGAAAATGGGATAAAAATATAAACCAGCCTATTGTAATTTAAACCAAGCACATACCTCAAAATACGATTTTTTGAGTAACTTTTGAACTATGATGTATGTATTGGCACCCATAGTTGTACACCAAGAAATGTGTACATGTCACATGAGACATGTGGCCACCTAATGTCTCATGTCTCTAGTCTTACCTTTTAAACATCCATTTGCAAATGTTTCTTGCTATCTCTTAGCTCTGAAAGTCGTCACCTTCCTGGGCACATTCCAAGTGCCCAGGACCAAACCTGTACAGCTGAAGGTAGTCTTACAGGCAGCATGTGTCAGAAACCTTGCCTCTGTTATAACTAATGTCTGCTTTCATTAACATGTTACTGCCTTACTGCTTGCATTTTTGAACTGTTTTTGCATACCTGTTAGGTAATCTGAAAATGTATTTTAACACCTTGGTCAAGAATATCTGGTATTGGAAAAACATCACAAATTCTAAAGCAGAACTTTTGAACATATTTATGTACTACTAGGCTTGCTTTTCAGAGAGTTGATGAAATTTCTCAATATTCATTTTACCCTAGCTATGATTTTTTAAAATTACTTACCTTTACCATTTACTGATTGAATTTGATTAAAAAATTACTTTTAAATGCTCATTCTTGTATTGTTATAATTAATTATTTGGCAAAACAAAAAATTCCACATAAGAAAATAAGTTTATGTTCTATTGTTTAGGCAAGCTTGATGCATTCCCTGAAAGCATGTGTGCCCTTTAAAATTATAAAACATATTTCAGCTAATTGGAAAGAGGATGTAATTACAATTAAATTAGTTTTTCTTGTAATCTCATCCAAAAACGAAACTCTTTTAATTCCCTTCTCTGTTTCCCTACTGATGAGGGCTGATGCCCTTTCATAATTTTGGCAGCTGGGCTCTCCCTATCTTTGTCACAGTAGTGTTGTCTTTCAGGACCTACCTATGTAGAACTTCCACCACACCAATGATGGTGTAATTCCAAAGAAACACTGCTGAACTGATATTCTTTCCTCTTCTTTTCTTCTTTGTAATGACACATTTCTAGGATACCTCTCCTCAAGAAAATAATACGGCAGTGTCTGGTGTTAAAAGAATAGCTCTGAGGTAGAGAACACTGCTTCTGCAGACAAGGGTTGTGCACTTTTACAACTGGCATGTCAATTTGCTCTAAGATGGTCTTTGTAGTCTTTTACCACATGGACTGATGTGATAATGGTTGTGTTTGCATGTAATTTTTCTAGCAAATAAACACTTGATTTATGCAGATTCTAGGCTGACCATAAGCTGTTCAGCTAGAATCAATACTGTCCTGAGCTAACAAACCCTGATTTACAGGCATGCATATCCCCGTGGCCTCAAATCAAGCTCAGTGTGAGAGCAGAGCAACCTTGTTTTTGCCAGTCAGCCTTTTGTAGCCATACCCTGAATCTGGTCTCTGCTTCTGCCTGGCGGGGTCAGCAGCAGTGCAGCGGCAGTGCTGCAGTGCTGCACTTGCATTGACAGGGCCATAGATGGGCATCTGTGGGATGCTGCTGGCCGGGCACAGCACCGTGTGATTTGGCAAATGCAAATAAAAAGGTCTCAAGACATGACACTCCTACTTGCTTTCAGCACATGTTGGATAAACATAGGAGTGTTGGAGACAGCTAAGTTTCTTCTATAATCAACACATCATTTACAGTGCTAAATTTTCCCTTTTTTACCTTAGTCTGTCTGTAAAAAATAATAAAAAAAAAATGAGGGTGATTATGATGAAAAATAAAATAACTATTATTTGTAAATAATTTTAGAGGTATTGGAAGTAGGTCTTCAAATATTCAGGCTAAAGATGCAGAATGAGGTAAAAGTAGTAATCTTACAGGGTTTTCTCTGTCCACTCAGAACTGTTTGTCACCAGCTAAGAGAGCTGAATGATGACGGGAACTAAAATTGTGTTGTTTTAATCTATTTAAATAAAGGAGATTTTTAAGTAATTTCACAAAATAGAAGAATAAGTTTCAGCCAGTGTCCTGTGGAGCGAAAAGTTGAACTGATAGGGATTTAGAGTCTCTATTGTCAACATTAAAAAATTAATTATAATATTTACAAAGTGAACTGTAACATTTAGATGTTCTTGTTGCTAATTTAATTTAAAAGAAAAAATTAATCTCCTTTTAAGTAATGAAATTTATATTGTTAGTGAGACATTGCTAGATCTGAAGCATCTTTACATCAAAAACGAGAAAAGGCAACTGTTAAGCATAAGTAACTGATTTTTCAGTTTTCTGCCCTAAAACAGCTTGCTCCCCTTTTTCTTATCTAAGCAATCTCCTTTGGCCTGAGATCATAAGCAGAATTATTGTCAAAAAACATTTTCTGGGAAATGTAGATGGTTGGAATATCAAAATTAATCTTCAAGTGGAAAATATGATGTTATTACCATTTCTAATTTTGTTGCTATCAACAAAAGTATATTGTTGTGCCAGAATCATGCATTCATATGCCATGCATTAGGCAGACTGCTTCTAAAATTTCTGCTTAGATGACCTAAATTATATATAAACAATGACATACTTGTGTACAATAAAGTACTTATATATTAAATATACAGAAAAGGTATATGTGCATATGCTGAAACTTCATGGATATCTGGAGTATTGAGATGAAGTTACATTTTCTAGCTGAAAAACAACAGCCAGTCTGATGTATTTTCAGAAGATAGACCACACAGTTAATTTTGAGCTTAATGTCTTTCAAACAACTGTATTGAGACAAAAAAAAAACCCAGTTCTGATTTGTTTCGCTGCTGAACATTTTACTTTTTCTCTTTTTTTTTCTTAATTAAGAGTTTTGGGTGCTCCTGGATATTAACTTTTTTAGTCTCTATTCTTCCAGTGAATTTCTGCATTTCTAAATGAAATTCTTACTTCCATTTGAGCTGATAGTACTACAGTGCCTCAGAACCATAATGGTATCTACAAAGATTAGTCTCAGGGCCTACAGTTGAAAATAAAGCTGGGGAGAAAAAGTGGGACTAAAGACCTGGGGAAGCTCAGTTCTCAGCTTTCCTAGTTTACAGATGTTTCTCAGAAGTCTTTGCTCATCTGCAGATATGTAGATGGTCCTAAAACAGAAGTTAGTCCCTTGTCTCCAAGTACCTCATTGAAAGTGTGGCTGTGATTAGGTCTGTCTAATTGGCCTGCAGAGGCTACAGAAGAAATTAATCTATGGCTGAAGTTGTCACTGGGTAAATTTTTGAGCCTTATTATTGGAACAGGGCCATTGAATAAAAAGCACAAGAAACAAAAAGAAACCTTGTTAAGAATTTCAGTACTTCTACCATTAATTCCATTATCTGGATTGTTCCTTTAAAATATCCTAAGTGCTTCAAATTGCCATATAATTTACATTTTTGGAGAATTGATGTTCTGTTCAATTCTATTCTGCATGCCCTTTTTCCTTCATCTTGAAGCCAAAAGAAATGGACTTTTGTAGCAATATGTTAGCTCTGAAGGAATGGAGCTATTCAACGTATGTAAACACTTTGAACTTTCCCTGTGTTTTGATTTTCCTGGACCATAGATGGGTGAAACTTTTACTTCCTCACCATCCAGCACTGCATGTCTGATCACCTTTTTGTCTATTTTTCCTTCCCACAGGGACCCCCAAAAAATACAGCAGCTGCAGAACCAAATTCGTCTGGAGCAAGAAAGTGGACAGTGGTATCGTCACCAACAGCAAACTGATCATCATCAGCACTCTCCCTCTTCTCCTTCCTTTCCTCCTCCCCCCTCCTTCCAGGAGCTTGAGTCCAGCCAATCTGCCACCTCTCCTGTGCCAATGAGTATTCTTAACTCTCATACTTCCCCAACCATGCAGTCTTCCAGCTCCTTTAATTATGCTCGGCCTAAGCAGTTCATTGCTGCCCAGAACATCAGCCCTGCTTCAGGTTATGTGACTCCATCTTCTGGGTCATCTACATCTAGTCTTCCTTCACCTATGTCTCCAACTGCTTCTCAGAAACAGTTTGGGAGAGTGCCAGTTCCTCCCTTCTCTCAGCAGTTTGCTCCAGAAGGGGAATATGCCTGGTCTCCTTCTTCTCCATCCCCTCCGCCCCCACCTCCACCTGTCTTTAGTCCAACAGCAACATATCCAGTGTGTGATTCCTTTCCACTTCCACCACCTCCACCCCCTCCTCTTCCTTCACTTTCTTCACCTTCCCACAGCCTGTCTCCAACTCCAAGATTTCCTAATTCCAGCCAGTCTCCAGCAGCTTTTCTCAGCTCCATGCTGCCATCCCAGCCACCACCCGTTTCTGTCAACGCATTAGGCCTTCCGAAAGGAGTGACGCCTCCGTAAGTATCAGCTGATGAGCTCCTTGATGTACTGAAGATTGTAATGAATATTATTGCACTTGCTTCATTTGTACTTTTCTAGGGTCCTTTGCTGTTGGCTGCTATCTGAGAGGGAGAAATGTGTGAATAAATTGCAAATGCTTCTGTGCTAGAAATGTGAGATAGTTTTTTAACCCTCACAGAAGCGAGGTTCTGAAAGAGCCCTACAGTAGGAACACAAAAGGTGAGAAGCTAAAGCTTTAAACTGGAGTTGAAGAAAATATGAAGGCAGCAGCAAAAAGCTCTGCAGGCCCAGGGCAGTTAAGGGAGATCCAAGGAGATCTCATGGCCCAGTTCTTTTAAAGTCACATATTCAGTGATAGTATTTGCAGTTTGTGTTCCTATTACATCTGCAGGTAGAGAAATATCAAGTAAAGAGAGTATCTTTCAGTAATCCCTATAGCTTTGTGATGCTGAAAATACAAGGTATTAAAGTATACATCTGATAACAAAGGGGTCATAACACTTCATTGGTTTTGGCTAGAGATTTTGTTCTGAGGAAGTTTGGGAAAGTGTTTAGGGAGGGATTTAGAATAGCAGTGCATAAAAACAAACAGAACCCCTATCCCTAACAACTCTGCATACTTATTTTCCCCTTTTGTCTTCTCCAAAGGCCAAAATAGTATTTTGGAGCATGTCAGCTCCCATCATAGATCAGTTTGTCTTTCCACTGGCACTAGACTCTCATTCCATCCTTAGAGAACAAAGAGACATGCTGAAGAACAAAAATGAGAATAGCTGTATCCAAGGCTTATTTATAACTTTGTTCAGAAGTTTGTCTAAACATATCTACAGTATCTAGGTGACTTGCTCAGCTAAATACTGTTGCAGTGGGAACTTCTGTTATTACAGCCCAAAATATGAAAAGGAAGAGAAGGAAGAAAGAGGAGAGATAAGAAATTAGTAAGTCACATATATGCTTTTAAAAGCATTTCTTTATCTTGATTTGTGTTATACAGCTCACTATGGAGTCTGGCCATGAATTTTTTTAAGAGAAAAATTAATGTGTATATATACACAGCCTTGTCTTTAAGGAACTTGTGATTTTCTGTCTTACTGTCCTTTGCTCTGGCTGAGTTTCACTATTGATACCAAGCATGGACAATTGCATTATTAATTTACTGGTAGCTTAAACAGAAAGCACAGCCCACCAAAGCCTGCTATTACCCCTGATTTTCCAAGGAAATGCTCTAGTCCAGCTATACAGTTCTGACAAGAACTGGATTCTTTTTTGAGTTCACTTCTGTGTGCTGTGAGGGTGATAGCAGCAGCTTGAGCCTCTGCTGTGTCCCTCTTTCCCTGTTATGTTGTGCTTATGGATACATGTTCTCACTTGAAGCATTAGCTGTGTTCATTTCCTTTGATCTTTGGACAGAGAGACAACTCTGCAAAGATTCTTCCCCCTCCCCCATGCCCCTTACCTTCCTCAAGCACAGCAACCAGTCTGGGTGTGCACATGATGGTGTGTCTATCCATATTCCTCCTCCCCCACCCTGACAAGGCAGCAACCTTGGGGTCTGAGCTGAGGATGAGGTAGTTGGCTGTTTTTCTGCATTCCCTCAGGAAATACAGTCCAGATGGGAGCTGGATTGTGTTAACTATGCTGAATGTACATGTGTATAATTTATGTGTATATATATGTGTGTGTGTGTATATATACACAGTGAGCATTTGTCATCTAAGTTATAACATTAAAACATGGTAAAATATGTACTGTGTGATGCAAAAAAGCCATAATCTATTGTTATGTATCTTTGGTGCCAATTTTTCCCTGGCTTCTCCTTTTTTATGTTACTGTGCAGGTTAATGTCTGGTATGTCTTGCTAAGTGAATCACTCTGTTTCCCATAATTCTCATACCACTCTTGAGCAGTTCTTCCCCTGGCCTCCATTCCCCCCTCACCTTTAGGTCTCTTCTCCTTTGTGCTATAGTCTCAGTTGTTTTTTTGGCCCCTTTCACTTTTTGCTTCTTTTCCTTTGTCTTTGTTCCATCCTCACAAGTCCTCTTCAGCACATTTATCTTCCTAAGGCATAGTTTCTGAGCTATAGTCTCACCATTTCAGCCTGTAGTCTCACTATTTTGCCACAATCTCCAAGATCTATTGGTTGAAAATGATGATACTGTTTCCTGACTGTGTGCTGTACAGACTGGGTGCAAGACATAAATTGCAGCATTCAGAGTTTTGCTCAGCAGCTGAATTCCTCATCAAGCCATTTATGTCCAAAGACTGTCATTACTAAATCTTGGCACAACTACAGATCTATTTCTCAAAAGCAGAACTTGGTGGGTATAATTTTTTCCAGTTATGTGTTGTGGTAGGAGCAGGATAAAGGTAAAGCAGTAAACATTGCAGGTGGAGGCATTTTTGGAAATGGTCAAAGGCAACACTAGTAAAGTTCTCTGTGGCTGTATACAAACCAAGAGTCTTCGTTACTCCTCAGGGAGTCAAGCCTTCCTGTCATCGGCTTTCTTTGGGCATTTCCTATACAGTGCACGTGTCATACTTGTTCTACTTAAAAGATAAATCAGCCCAAGGAGATGCAGGACAAAGCAAGAGGAACTCAAGGCTTTGGTCCAGTCCCAGAGATAGGACATCAGTGGCATAAGTGAAAACTGGTGCAATGAGTCCTGGGGCTGGTGTGCCATAAGGACAGTTCCAGGCTGGGCAGGAGGGGCAGGGAAGTTGGCATTGTATGTAATGAGAGTCTGGAATGTACGGTGCTTGCAGTTGGCAATGGCATGGTCAAAAGCTTCCGGGTAAGGATTACGGAATGAACAAATAATGCAGGTGTCATCATGGGAGTCTATTATAGACCTCCTAGTCAGGACAGTGATGCTGATGAATTAGTCTTTAAGGAACTAAGGGACAACTCTAAGTTAACCACTCTTGTCCTCACGGGGGACTTCAGCTTGGAAAATGTTAACTGGGAATAGCATACAGCTAATACAAACGGGTCCAGAAGGTTCCTAAACCCCTGGATTATCACTGCATGGTGCAGACACTAAGGGAGCCAACTCAGAAAGATGCCCTCCTTGATCTGCTGCTTGTTAACAGAGCATCTCGTGACTGAAGTGGAAATTGGTGCTTGTCTTGGTCAGAGTGATCACAAAGCAGTTGAGTTTAAAACTTCAGGCTGCTCAGGGAACTAATGAGTAAGGTCCCCCGGAAAAATGATTTTGATGATGCTGGGGCTTGTCAATACTGGTGACTTTTTAAGCACCTTCCTAAGGGCACAGGAGCAGGCAATTCCAAAATGCCAGAAAAGTGGGTGAGGCAGAAGGCCAACTTGGCTAGGTGAGAATCTTCTTCTGGAGGTAAGGCAAAAGAAGTGAATGTTTGACCAGCAGAAGCAAGGTTAGATGACATGACTACAGAGATGCTGCTTGCCACCATGGGGAGAAAATTTGTGAGGCCAAAGCTCAACTAGAGCTGAAGCCAGCCAGTACTGTGTAGCACAATAAAAAGGACTTTTAAAAATATGCTAGTAGAAAAAGGCAGTCCAGAAATAACAGTGGTCAGATAAATTACGAGGGTGCTCACAGTACACGCAGGGACATAGACAAGGCAGAGGTGGTTAATGCTCTCTTCAGTCTTCAGCACCAGTCATGAATTATGGGGGTCCCAGTGCCCTGAGCTGAAGGACCAGGACTCTGAGAATGATAAACTCAGAGTCAACTCTGAACTTGTGTGGGATTCGCTTCTCCAGCTGGATCCCTGTAAGTCTGCAGAGCCTGATGGGATTTGTCCAAGAATCCTCAAAGAGCTAGCTGATGTCATCACAAGACTCCTCTCAATGATTCTTGAACAGTTTTGGGAATATGGAGAGGTCCCACTTGACTGGATGCTGGCTAATGTTGTCCCAGTTTTCAAGAAGAGTAGGAAGGAAACTACAGGCCTGTCGGTCTCATTTCAGTACCTCAAGGGCGGAGAGGCCCTGCAGAGAGATCTCGACAAACTAGAGGGTTTGGGCAATCACTAACTGTATGAAGTTTAAAGAAGGCAAGTGCCAGATTTTGCATCTGGGTTGGGGCAGCCCTGGATATATAAGAGGACTGGGGGATGAGAAGCTGGAGAGCAGACCTTTGGAAAGGGACCCAGGGGTCCTAGTCAATGGCAAGTTGAATATGAGCCATTGTGCCCTGGCAGCCAGGAGGGCCACCCATGTCTTGGGGGGCATCAGGCATAGCATTGCCAGCTGGGCAAGGGAGGGGATTGTCCTTCTCTGCTCTGCACTGGAGCAGCCTCACATTGAGTGCTGTGGGCACTTTTGCANTCTGCTCTGCACTGGAGCAGCCTCACATTGAGTGCTGTGGGCACTTTTGCACACCACAATATAAAAAAGGCATTAAGCCATTGGAAAGAGTTAAGAGTAGGGCCTTGAGGAGAAGACGTGTGAGGAGCAGCTGAGGTCACTTGGTCTGTTCAGCCTGGAGGAAACTCATTGCAGCATACAACTCCCTTGTGAGGAGGAGGGACAGGCACTGATCTCTTCTCTGTGGTGACAGTGACAGGACCAAAGGACAGACCTGAAGATGTGTCAGGGCAGGTTGAGGTTGGATACTAGGAGAAGGTTCTTCACCGAGAGGGTGGCTGGGGCACTGGAACAGGCTCCCCAGGGAAGTCAGCACCAAGCCTGACAGAGTTCAAGGAGTGTTTGGACAATGCTCTCAAGCACATGGCGTGACTTTTGGGGTGTCCTGTGCAGGGCAGGTAGTTGGACTCAGTGTTCCTTGTGAGTTCTTTCCAACTCAGGATATTCTGTGATTTTGTAAAAACATTTCTAACCCTCTCTTCAATTCCTGTGTTCTGTGGGCTCAGTAAATACCATGTTAATGTTTCAACATTTTCCTTGGGTTTGGATCCTGGGACTCTGTGGAAGAATCTACATTAGCTAAACCAGTTTGAACCAATGAATATTCTTTCCAGTTAAATGTGGATACATTTGGAAACATTGCACTGGGAATTGTTTATAAGTTTGGAATGGAGTTTTTTGTGGTTTGGTTGGTTTGGAATTTTTTTAAACAGCACATGATCTTACAGTCTTGGTTGTATTATGGGAATATCTGCTTGTGAATTTACTACATTTTATTTGGACATCTGGAACAACAGAAGGTAGCTTTGTGTCATTTATACTTACTAATTCACTTTTAAATATTTAAGCATTTATTTGCAACAATATGGGGAATGTTTCCCTTGAATAAATTATATTTCAATTTTCCAGTAAGCTCTAGACACTTTGTAGTGACCCAGCATTTTCAAGCTGTGGCTGTGGTGGTGTTAGTTGGGCAAGATTTGGGATTAACCTTTTTTTATTAATGGGATAGATTTGGTAGACTCTGTTTCTTGTCAGAGTGTTGTGTTACTAAGCAGAAGAAACGTGCTGGTGGAACTGCATAGCTAATTAAGTACTTAAGGGAATTATGAGTACTTGTCAGTAATTTCTGAGGTAAAGCTTAGCTGGACAAAATTTGTTGGGTACTGGTGTTAAAAATCTCAGTTCTTTCCTTCTTTACCTAATGAAAACTCTAGGCTGGGTGGATCTGTTGTATTCAGGTTAGCTTTTGGTTACAAAAGACTTGCAGGAAGCAGAGTTAATGTGACAGAAACATAGGATTGAGGGGGTTTGTTCACAGTTAAGTCTGTCAAAGCTAGAAACTGATCTTCACTGTTCCTAAAAAAAACCTCAACATGTTACATGTGAAGGAACAGAAATAAGTATGCTTAAAAATTCTAGGTAAGCACATACATTGCGTGTTTACATGAACATTTGTGAAAGCACAAATAATCCCATGGGAAGGATTTGGTGACTGTTTAAGGACTATTTGTTTTTAACAAGTACAAAACCTGCCTCTAAAGGATGTGGAATTATCCAACCTGGAGAAATGGGATCTCTTTCTAAGTATTAAACATATATATTGTTAGCTATACATATATCCTTTTGAAGGCAACTTTAAAAATTAATGATTTCCCTTAAAGCAGACCTTTTCTTAATTAGCTATATTCAGTAATACTACCTTAGTTAAAAACAACAAAAAACTTACTGTACAGAATTGGTAAAAGAACTTCATGTTTGATTCACTATGTTCTGGAAAAGCATGGAAAATGGAAAAGAAAGCATTATTTGAACACTGGATTGTCTAAATTATCTTATAAAATGTAAGTAAATAATCTGCTTTTATCATTCTACACAAAATTTAACTACTGTTTCAGTGACTTTTCGAACATGAAATCCAAATCTTAAAGGAGGTTCAGTGGGAATCATGAGAATAGCAAAAGCAGAAAGAGATTTGCACTTTTTTCCCATTTGAATCAGAGCTGCTGATCTGTTCTTGCTGCTGTGTACTGTGACTTGTCCATTGCATTCTATCTCAAATGGAATTGAATCAAATATTTTAGTAATCATCATGTTCCTTTAGTCAACTGGCAACAGTGGCAACCACTCTGAGGGGAAAATACATTTCTCCATATTTTTATCTTACAGTCTTAAACACTTTCCCAGCACAAATACCAGCTTTCATTTTAGAGTATACTCTACTGCTGTACTGTGTAGATTGGACTTTATACCTTTCCTGTCTCTGTAAGTTATGGCTGTCACAACTGTAAAAAATTGAGGTTATATATAGTATGATTGATGTGAAAATAGTGATACGTAGGAGGAAGTAACTTTATTAAGAATTCCAACATCAAACTGAGAAAAAAGGTCAGGGTGTTTCCGTGCTTCTGAGAGAGAGAGACTTCATCTCTCTTTGCTACCTATTCAGTCATACCTGGAGGTATGCCTGGATCTCAGGAAAACCTATCTAAAGAGAAGTATAGCTGTAACTGGAAAAATTCCAGAAAATATCAGGGTTTGCATCCATCCTCAACCTCCAATTTTCTTAAACAATTGCTCCTGTCCAATAAACCGTTTAATTTTTTTTTTAATTTTCTCATAGCTTGGATACTCCATGTGTCTGTTATAGCAACATATGAGGGGTTTAGCTGTGATATTAGACCAATTTTTGTTGGTTGTGCTAAGGGGGGCTTTGTTTTTGCACCTTTGATTAGGCATGTGCACATGATTATCCTAAAATACATATCCATATCAGCTTTTCTCAAATATTATGAATGTGTGGGTTTGTTCTACTTGAACTTAGAAATTCAGGTTGTGCCCCAGATCTAATCAATTAAAGCTGTGCAAAAGGAGAGATCAAGGATGTAACATGAAGACACACAGACATTAGCCAAAACAACAGTATCCTGACAATCGTTGCATCTGGAAGTATTAAGTTTCAAGATATTTTTATCCAGTTCTTTTTCAAAATGGTATTTGCAGCTACTTAAGAGTATTGAAGATGACAGTGAACTTACCTAAGAGGATTAGTACACTTATTTCCCCGTTCAAAAGACAGAGAGGCTGTTCACAGCATGGCTTTGATGCTTGTTTTGGTCTGCACACTTTTCTTTCCAGTGAACTTAATTTTATAACTTCTTTATTTTAAACAATCTGAATGCCATAAAAACATCTGTGAATGTGAAAGCCAGGTACAATGCTTGTTAGTTTCAGGGACCTTAACCACTAACACTACATCAACTGGAATTGCTTCCTGTTTTGGATAAAATACCTTTTCCCAGTCCAGTGTAGGTTTCTCTTCACATGCTTCTTGCTGTTACCTGTTCTTCTCAAGATTTCAGGACTATGAGGATTGTGCCAGTCTTTTCTACATTCAGGAGCAGTTGGTGCTTTAGTTATTTCTTCTTGACCATCAGTTCTAGCATACCGCTGGTAACAATCAGAAATTCAGATAAGATTGCAGATTACAAAATAGGCATTTAATTTTTAATTAGATATTGAAATATATGCACATCTTTTGAAAGGCAAATGGTCCTTATGTAGCTATGGTAACCGGTGCAGCATGAGGCAGAGAGATAACTTGCACAGGAGAGGAAGGAAATGAACAGGGGAATGAAGAAGTAGTAATTCTTCTTTTAATGAGTAAAAATGCATTTTTAAACGTAAGCTTTAGAAAAAAAATATTGGTGGCAGTCATGCAGTTTGTAGGTGAGTTGTACTCTTTGTTATCTCATCATTAAGAGGGATCAAACATGTTCATAAATACATATTGTTCATGTCAGTCTTAACCCTATCCATTGCTGAGAAATGATTTATTTTTTTCAACTGCTGTTTCAGAACATTGGGTGGTAGAAATAATTGAACTTTTGTTACATTTGTTCTGTTTACTGGAAATCATCCTTAATCAGGTCAGTTCCTCAGGCATTCCCTTAATTCAGATACATGTAACATCACCTTACTGGATAGACCTGAAGCTCCTGGTCTCCACAGCATGTATGACAAGATCAAACGAAACCAATTTTATTATGCAGTTGCAGCTTCAAAGTTTGTGATCTGTTACAGTGCTTGTAGTAAGTTTGCTTTTACAGTAAGTGAAAAATGTGTGAAGTGAGCAGGAATTAACTGTATTTCTGGAAGGCTTTAGTTTTAAAGGAAAAAAAAATCAAGTTACTGTTCATTACCTCAGTACCAGAGAATTAATTTGGATTTCTGTGAAACTAAGCCATATTGGCTGCAAACAGGAATTTGTTCTTGGAAGGATAACAACAGGCAGCCTGTTGCCCTTGTTTACACTGTAAAAGGTACATAGGAAAAGAGGGAATTGCATCCAGCAAGCACTCCTTGTAATTAAAACATGAAAAGTACTGCTGGTTTGGCTTTGTTTCTAAACAAA
The DNA here is from genome assembly GCA_013400515.1 of Erpornis zantholeuca. Lineage (NCBI taxonomy): Eukaryota > Metazoa > Chordata > Aves > Passeriformes > Timaliidae > Erpornis > Erpornis zantholeuca. Next base: position 20,420 of record VZTN01023424.1, read on the forward strand.
TGTCAGGGCAAATATTCAAAACTAAGGAGAGCCAAGCTCAGCTTGGTTTTGCTGTCAAAAACCTCTGTGTGAATTATTCAGGCCCCCACTGATTTAGGTGATGTGTATTTCAGAGGTGCTTAAAATCCCTATGAGTTGCAGCCTACTTCTCAAGTCTGTTAGCTTCTCTGCACATTTGTGGTGGTGGTTGTGTGCTCATGACTGATGCTGTCAATATCCTGAAATATGCTTTCTCCTGCTAGCTTAATGCAGTACAACTGAAATTTGCATTGGGCAAACAATGAACACACGAATACATAAAGATTTTTTTGTTTGATATTATCCCTGAGAGAAGACAGAAAGAAAGCTCATGCGTCACTGAGAACACAAATCTTTGGAGCTAAATGCATCCAGATAAGGGCATGTAAGGATGGTGGAAAATATTTGCAAAAGCAGCTGAAGAAAGTTTGTTGCCAGGCTGTCTTGCCATGTAAACCATTACTGAGGCTGAAAGGATCTGTGCTTTGGAAGATAGATTTACTAAAGTCCTTCTGTTGTTATCATTGCTTTGTAGACATTTTGAAATTCATCCCAAGAATGTATGTCTTAAGAGTTAAATTGCTGTGGGGGTATGTATGTGTGCATACATATATACATATATATATATATATGTGGACAGGGCTAAAAGTGTATATATTTAGAGAAAGAGATTCTGAAGAGGGGGTAGAAACAGAGCACCTGCAGGAAGAGCTAAGTTTCCTTATGCACCACTTTGGGTTTTTTGTCCCAATTTAAAATAGTACCGAAAGAGGAAGAGAGAAGAAGAAATTTTGACCAGTGCTCAATTTAATAGTTACATTTTTGGACCAACTACTTCCTTGCTGAGATAGTTAATAATGGGAAGATAATCTACTTTTCAGGCAAGTAGCCTTGACTATGTTTTGGATGACACTTTCACTCTGACTGTGCAAAGCTTGGGATTGTCTTACACAAAACCAGAGACCAGAGATCTGGAAAGTTGTTAAGGAGTCTGCCTCTCCTGTTAAAAGTTACCCAGGGATCCCCAGGCCATTGCTGTCATATTTGCATACCTTGTTCTTAAATAAAATTCTTATGTAGCTTTGTTACGAAACTTGCTCCGGGGTTTAAATGTCACTGTTGAAAGGTGGAGAAAGGAGAGTTCTACATTGTTTGTATCTAAGCTAGGTCTGTTCTTCTTCAAGTTATTGTAACTTAACATCCTCAATGGACATGGAGAATCATTAAATACTAGCTATTTTTTGATGTCAGCTGTTGTCTGATTTCTGACATTTTGTTTGATTTGCTTGTCTATCTTCATTCTCCTAATTTCCCAACTAAATAACCAAGAATTTTTGCCTCTGTGTGTGTGACATAGTTTGTCACAAAAGCTATGCTTTTAAAACCATGTGGCAGTTTTCTTGTTTTAAAATTTTCCAGTTTGCTGTATTTTTCTTGAAGTGCAGTAGTAAAACTGGATTTAGCATCTAATAGCAAGGAATAAAGGAAAACAGCTAAGCTTCATGTCTTATGCTGACATGTCCTGGAATTATATTTCTCTCCCTTTTGAAGTAATAGTGTTATTTTCCAAGTTTTAATCTCATAGATTCTCAAGAGATGCTTAACATTTTAATGCTAATTTTTCATTAGCATTGCTATCATGCTTTGAGCATTTTCCCAAGTTTCATCATTAGAACACCTGTAGGCAAATTATGAAGATTATTGTAAGTGAGTTTGTTGCCTGCAAATGAATTGCAGCCTCTGGAAGTTCAATGTCATCAGCCAATTTCAGAAATGTGTTTTTCTATTTCACTTTTCAAGTTGTTAAGGCCGAAATCCTAAGTATTGGACTTAGTATACCGAGCCTTTTGAAAGACCTCATTGGACTATATTATTTCAGTTTGATAGAAGAAGAAATCACTGGTTCTCTCTGAACAGCTTCTGCAGACTGAATAGCTTTACACAGCCATATAATAGAAATTTCAGGCAGACTGTTTGCCTGGTCTACTAGGGAACTTACTGCAGCTCCTGAAGGCTAACTCAGAAGCCATGAACTGAAGTGTATCAAAGCTACTTCTTGTTGCCTATTTGTCTGCCCTTCAGCCTGACAGAGATAAACATGAGGTTTGATAAGATTCAATTTTCATTTGCTTATTATCCTACATTGTTTAGAAATGGACCGTGATATTGTTTTCCTGTGTTTAATATGGATGTTGAACTGACTAACTTGTAATTCTCTTGGTACTTATTCCCCTGTGAAGAGTATGTGTATTCACTTAGAGGTTTTTGTTTTCAGAGGTAATCAATAATGCTTCAGAAAATCTTTTACTTGAAATCACTCCCA
>VZTN01023425.1:0-29008 GCA_013400515.1 Erpornis zantholeuca
TACATTATAACCCAGGACATATGTCATTTCTAAAGGATGAGAATATGTGTGTTTTCATGAGAGGGAAGTGGTGTTCAGGCAGGCTGGGAGGAATTCAGCCAACACGGTTTCCCATGCCTTTTACTGAAGACTATTTCCAAAGGAAATGCAGGAGAAGAAAGGAAGCAGTTTTCTGTCCTCAGATTTCCATCCAGGGAGGTCAAGGTCTGGAGCTGCAGTAATTCCTTACAATTTCCATAGGTGTTTGGAAGGTGTACACAGACCTAGGAGGTAAATGGGTGAAAATTCTTTGTCGCCCCTATCACAATGGGTGATAGCCATGTGCAGCCTGCTCTTACCCTATGTCTGGTAAGTAGTTTTAGGATTAGATATTCAATTCTATAATTTGAGAATCTTTGAAATACCCAAGACTAGAGACAAGACTGAGTGGTTCACCTTTATCATTCTGAAACAAGTAGATATTTATCTCTGCCTACACTGTCAGGTCAAATATGAAGCTGCAGTTTTCTTGATCATATCCATGGATGTTGCACACCCAGGGTATTGTGAAGTTCTGGCAGTCAATGTGTTTTAGACCTTTGTGGGACCTTCAGGTCCATTTCTTTGTTCAGAACCATTTCTTTGTTCCTGGTTAAGCAGAAGAAAAAAGGCATGGCTATCTGAATAGGATCCCCAATGTGTGGTTTCTGAAACCTTCCCCACATATATTTAATTCTATTTCTAAATCAATATTACATTATGCTGGCATACTTTTGTAATTCAGTAAGTGACATGAATAAATTATCTAATATCAAGCACTTCTGCTTTACTCTCTCTTGCTTTCCTCAAAGAGATACACTCACAATAACTATTTTGGGTTGGTGGGTGTCTGGGCCCTGAGCACAACCTCTTTCATGTCCTTCCCCAAAAGGGGTTTGTCTGCCCATGCTCAAGGCTGCCTAAGCTGGAATAAGCCTAGCTGAGGCTCTCCCCACCTTCACTCAGAAACTGCTTTTGAATTCAGGCCCTTGCCTGAGCTATGGCACAGCCATTTCTGTGCCTGGTGATGCCCATTGCTGATTGTGATCCATGGGATTGACTTCCTAGCTTGACCTTAAGTCTGGCTGCTGGATAGGGACTTCCTATGGGATCTGGGTTGATGGCTGATTCTGGTCACTCTTACTGTTCTGAATTTCTTGTCACTGTGGGATTACAGCATTGTCATTGAAGTCAATGCCTTGCTGTGACCCTCAGCTCCCAGCTCACCTTTCCTCAGCAAGCAAAGCTTGTGACTTCCATAGCAGCAGGCTTGGCATTTTACTTGTGTACATGTCTGTCATGATGTGGTCACACTAGAGAATCCAAAGAAGGGACACCAGAGAAATGCAACCAGCAGCTGGGACAGAGGTTTTGTGAGGACTGTGGGACTGCAGAGCTCCTAAAAATTATTTCCATGCAGACTGTGAAGCTCTTTATGCTGCAGGAACACTTCTGTGGTTTGAGACTTCGAGCCACAGCAAATTGCCAACATTTAGAATGTGATTCAATACCCGGGGGACTGTAAGAGCTACTTTCTCCATTGCCTTCACAGCTGTCAGGTCAATTCATGAATGAATCCTACAGCTCTTTCTCAAAATTAAAACCAAGGTAATTTCTCCCTATTCTTCTTTCATGTGTTTTCTTCCCTGCCTCCAATCTCTCTGCTGTTTATCCCTCCAACTCCAGCATCTGCTATTATACTTTTCCCCCTATCTCTTCTTTATTCTTTGTTCTTTCCTCTCTCTCATACTCTTCAGTATCACTGTTCTGTTTTCTTCTTGAAAGGAAGCAGAAGTAGCAACAAGATAGTGCAAGACATATCTAGTATATCTGAGAGGAAACATAAGTCAAACAAACACTTACAACTTCTGTTTTTCTCACAGTTTTTGTTTTGCAGAAATAATTTCAACATAGCTATTCTCTTCTGGCATAAGAAGGAAGCAGCCTTCTTTGCCAATCTGATTAGTTATTATCACCACCGCCTCTATAACACATTACTCTCCACTCAAGTGCAATTATTAGCATATCCTGCTATATTGTGTGTGTGCTCTCACAGCAAAAGCAGGGGAGAGTGGTTGAAAAGCTAATGAAACTAGATGGATTAGCATGCTCTGCTTGCTGTTCTTCCTCATCCTGTACAGAACCAGCTTCCTCCCTAGTCTGGACATAACACTCGTGTCTGCAAGCTGGATACTATGCTGGCTGCAAGACCAGTCCATGTCTTTTTGCCCAGTTCCATCTCTTAGGTTCATCAACCAAGCCTCTTCAGGCCCTTCACAGAACACCAGCCAGGAACTTTGTTTTCACAGCAGTTGTTAAAGCTCAGAGTCACATTCACGATCTGGTGAACCTTAGAACACTCCACCCACGTGCAAGTTGTAGAAGCTGTGTAGTCATTGGAGCACTGCAGGGTCTTCCCTGGGAGGCTCTCTGAAAAGAAGATTGGGCTGAGGAATGCAGTGGGAAATGGTAAAATGAACACAAGTTACTGGACTGGAGAAAGCAGAGACAGAGAAGTGAGGTGCTGGGTGACAAGAACTGCTAGGAATATCCATGGTATTAATCTGCATTTATTTCGCTAGTCAAAATTGGCCCTTCATGGGAAAGTGGCAAGAAGTCTCCAACATCAGTTGCTGCTCTTAAAGTAGGCCAGACTTTGTCTTTTATCAGAATTTTATAATGAGTCTTAGAACTGAAAAAGTCTCAACTTTTTGACTGTGCTTGTTTGTAAATCAAAATGGTCATGCAAGAAAAGTAAGACTCTGGTCTACAACCTGTGCAGAAAAGCTGGAATTGTTTTCTAATAGGTAAAATTAATTTTCAATAAATATTCTAATTCAAAAGATAAGTCTAATGGATTAAGCTTGATGTTTTTCAGCCTCATTAGGCTTCATGCCTTTGAATAAAAAGGGCCTCATAACACTGGCTAAAACCACAAACACATCTTTCTCTTTCCCTTTCTCACCCCCAGATAGGAATCACAGCCATTCTGACACAGTGAACTATCATCTAAGACATGTGATGGTACCTTTGTTTCTCTTCCTGAACTGCAGAGGCCTGATACTCCATGAAACCCCAACACAGATGGAGGGGCTGGTCAAGCAAGTGTGAATATAACATAGAAAGCCTAAAAGAGCAGCTCTCCCCAGTGAGAAACCTGCTGTTGGAGGAAATGAGAGTACCAGCACCAACTGGGTAATGCTGAATGGGGATCTATTTAGCTGAGCACCCACATCAGTATCACTGTTCTAGGATAAGCATAATTCTGAGTCCTGGTAATCCTATGCATAGTTTTGTAATAAGCAAGGGGCCAAGCTGAATGAGAGGACCTCCAGGACCTAAGTGTAGTGTTGACATTTGTACCCCTTATCAAGAGAAAGAATTTTGCAGATATTTAGAAAAACAACTTCTAAAAACATAACTAGAGATTTTTTAAAAGCCAAACAAATGCTCACAGCAATCCACTGCTCTTCCAGCAGTCAAGAGAGATCTCAGTAAAATGTCAGTAAGGGCAAGATATGAGTGAGTGATTTATTGTTTAAGGCAAAAAAAAACCAGATGCCTCATTAAGCAGGACATTCAACTTTGCCTTTGTGGGCTGTTTTTATTTGGTGAATATACTGCCACGCCCACCAAATAAGCCCACTTGCCTTAGCAAGAGTTCTGCCTCTAGGAAGTCATATGAAAATGTGAGAGACACCCACTCTGTTTAGCTACAAAGTCACAGAAAGGAGAAATCTTCCTGGCAAGGAAAACATATTTCAAAAACCTAGCAGCTGAAAAACTCGTGTCCCTCTATCAGTAAATAAACATCCCTCATAGGTGGTTTTGCACAGAACACGTTTTTCCTTTTTCTTTTGTGAAAAACCTCTGTGCAAGAGGGAGCTGTGTCTGTGTGAGGAAAGGTCACTGTTAACCAGGGAAAATGAATGTGCCCTTCCTTGAAAAGTGAAACTCCAAAAACAGGAGCTGAAGTTGTCTCTGCTGTCATGAGAACCAAGGGCCCAGGATCAGCTTGGTTGTATGTTCTGTTTTTTAGAAGCAGCAGCCAAAAGATGACAAGGAATGTTTTTGCCTTTCCTAGCAGCCCAAGGGCAGCCTAATCTTGCAAGAAACACCTGTGCCTGAGCCAAGTCATTTTCAGGTCCAAAAAGTGAAACATTCTGCCAAGCCAAGGTTGTTTCAGTCATCGTAGAGTTACTGCTTGAGAGAACACAGAGTCCAAGGCGCCCAGTTGTGTGAATCACATGTCAGGCAAGGGATTATAATCTTCCCAGTATGTGTTTATTTCTGGAAATATCCATGTGCAATAATGTGCTGGTTTGGGCTTGGATAGAGTTAATTTTCTTCACAGTAGCTGCTGTGGGGCTGTGTTTTGGATTTGTGCTGTTTGGAAACAGTGTTGATAATTCAGGGATGTTTTAGTTACTGCTGAGCAGTGCTTACAGAGAGTCAAGGCCTTTTCTGCTTCACCCCACCAGCGAGGAGGCTGGGGGTGCACGAGAACTTGGGAGGGGACACAACCAGGACAGCTGACACCAACTGACCCAAGGGATATTCCATACCACATGGCATCCTGGTCAGCATATAAAGCTGAGGGAAGAAGAGGAAAGGAGAATGTTTGGAGTCATGGCATTTGTCTTCCCAAGTCATCATAACATCTTGATGAATGCAGGATGGAGCCCTGCATTCATGGGGATGGATGGACTCTTGCCTTTCCATGGGAAGTGGTGAATTAATTCCCCAGGATTTTTTGCTTTTAGGAGCAGGTTTTGCTTTCCCTATTAAGCTGTCTACTTTAACCCATGAGTTTTCTCGCTTTTACCCTTCCTTTCCCATTCTTTTTCCCATCCCACCATGGGGGGCTGAGTAGTAGTTGCCAGCTGGAATGAAACCACAAACATTTTAAATACCTTTTGCTTAAATACCTTTCACTGAGTACCCGAGATGCTCTGACACGTATGGGTAATGTCTCAGTTCCTCACTCACACAGGTGCAGTCCCCCTGCTCTGCCAGCTGTGCTACTAACTAAATTTTGACTTTAGCATAGGTCCAGCCACTAGGTTCCTGATCAGATGTCATAAAATTAAGAAGAAGAGGGAAGTAAGTATTTTCACTGTTACATTTTGCTTAACCAATTTCCCAGAACTGTGATATTTTTCTGCAAGTGAGATGTAATGATCTCGTAACAGAGGCTGACTTGTTCCCTTTTCTGTTAATATGCACTCAGAACCTGTCCTTTAAATCACCATTCTCCTGGTGTGCAATGCTTTCTGAAAGGAAAATTCATTTCCATAAATTTAAACAGTCATTAAACAAAATATTGGTTTACATAGTGAATGTTGTCTTAAAGACACATTGTTGCTAAGCCTGACGTATAAAACTGTCTCCACTCAAATAGTAGTACTATTGAGTATGTTGTGGTACTGTTGAGTACTTAATAGTAGCACTATTAAATATAGACTCTGCTTAAACCAAACCCACACACCTGAGGGATTAAAATTCAAGCCACACTCTGATTACATATCTTAATTTAAGTGAAAGTCAATATAAGTGAGGCAAATACACTCAAATGGAGACAGTATAATTTAACATATATTTATCTTTTAAAATCTTTGGGTAAAAAAGGAAGGGGCTGGTGGCATCTAAAGAAGTGAGAAGTGGTGAAGTCTCTTATTGTTTTCTCTAACCTGGACTGCAGCCTCTGCGAAGGGAGTACTGCAGGTTAGGACAGTACCTTCAGTAATTGAAAGTACCAGAGCTCAGGCAACTTTGGATTACATCCACCACAGTATACACAGTTTCTTAGGAATCAGTGACAGCTGGAAGTGCATCAGAAATAAAAAATTTAAAAAGCTAAAAGAAAACCAGAGTAAGCCGAGGAACAGAAGAAGGGAAAGCTGCTTGAGAATAATTTTCAAGGTATAGTGTAAAAATTAATGTTGTACACAGCATATGGACATGAGCTTGAGAATGGAGGCTTTTCATCTTCACATTTCCCAAAGGGCACACATGCACTCTTCTCTCTTTGTGCTTCTTTCCCAGATTAAGAAAAAAAAAAACAAACCCAAACACAACAGAAAGAGAGATGTGTAAACTTATCCTTTCAGTTTGTTCTCAACAGGCAGAAGATTTTTCCAACTCAGATGGAGAGACCTCAGTGGAGAAAGATGAGGGCTGGTAGTGAATACCCATACACTATGTCTCTTGAAACTTCAGTCATTCATAAATAATTGCCTTTTCTTTTTTTCATGCTTGTTAAACACAGTCTCACTGTGTGTGGTTCCAAGCAATACTTTGTTACTCCTCTCACTTAATTTACTCCAATTAGGTTCTGGCTTCCCTAGACACCAAGGATCTACCTATCAGATGGAGTGTTTCTGCAACAGAGCAATGCTTGGTGAACATGAGATTAAAGTTCCCTAAGGTGGAAGTGGGGCATCTCTGTTCAGCAAAGCTGCTTCAGCAACTTGTGCTTGCCTGGAATGTGACGGGATCAGTGACAGAAAATTCACCACGCTGGTCTCATGGCAGAGTCTGGCAGCACCAGTTACCTCCTTAGCTTGTGCTGGAATGGCTGTCAGGACATACCTGTATGAAAAAGGCCTGAAGAGCTCTGGCTTGGGAGGGTTAAAAGGCGACTTCCTCTGTCGACTCTGGCTGTGAAGTGGTGCCTTTCCCTTTAAAGGTCACACAAAGGGAGTTAACTGGTGTGTTAATTCCCTATGTAAAGTGAAATCCAGTTAGAGCCTTTAGCAGCAGCTTAGGGTAGAGGTTCTAGAAAACTCTCCTGGTATAAAGAGCAAGTAGGAGAGATCAGTCTAAATCCCAGAATTTCTCCTTCTCTATTTGCTGAACCATAGTGGAAGCAATTTTCATGGGTACATATTAGAAGCAGCCGGCAGATTGCCATAAATTCAGTGGTAATCTCTTCAGGGCTGCTGGGATGGGCTCATTGGCCAGAAATACTTTAATTAATCCTTTCAGGAGCCACGGAATCATGAACTGACAAGACACCAAAAGGCCATCAGTAAATCAGTTAAAAACTTCAATCCCAACCTGGGACATAACTTGACTGAATGGGTAGATTAGTCAAACCTTTCAGCTCCAAGACAGGACATGAGGATGAAGCCAAATCATTCTTTATACACTGTGTGGATGTTGCCATATCTCTATAGGCCATCCACAGTCTCTCTTGGACGCAGTGGAAGTTTTGTCAGGCATGTGATGTCACAGAGTGATATCACAGTAGCCAGGTACCACCTGCTGGATCTGGTCTCCACCTCCAGGAGGAGGTCACCTCCCAGAAGGAGATCTGGAGTTACCTGAACACTACCAACGCTGCACCATGAGTTACCCAACAGGTACCATGTGCAGCAAAGGCTAAAATGTGTCTTAAATAGGATGGGCTCCCTTCAGGAGCAGAAAAAAGGAGAACATCTCCTTCATTTCTCATGACCAAGTCAGTACAAAAATGGACAAACATTTTACTAGATAAGACACATGCAGTTGAAAAGATGACAGAGCACAAGGTATCTAGACTTTCTGTCAGTACATGCAAGACAAACCCAGTGGTTGTGGACCAACAACAAAGAAACAGCAGGTGAGAGGTTCTGAAAGCCAAGTTTAAACCAGGAGGCTGAAAAAAGCAGTCCTACATAGCAGCACACTTCAATGGTCCTGCTTTTATACACTCTGTCAGATAACAGAGTCTCACTGCATGATTGATTAAACCGTGTGGGGAAAAGGGGATTATATTTATTAGTATCTGGTAACATTTTGAAGCAGATTAAGTTTATATAAGATGGATTCCACATAATCAAAACAGAATCAGTGCTGCTGACATTTAAGATTAAAGACACCGTGAGGCAATTTTAAAATGAAAACCAAGGAAATGATGCCAGACACAGAAAATAAATTGTTCGGACTGATCTATTTGTGTGGTCTGAAATCACAGAAAGCCTATGACTTAGAAAAAGGGATAGAATAGAAGGTAAGAAAAGCACAAAGAAAAGCAATAACCTGGGTAAGCAGAGCATATAAAACTATGCAACCAAATCAAGACAAATGCATTATTTTATTTTACTTTATTTGCTAGTATGAATCTAGCTACCAAGTCTTCTTTTTTAGCCACTGTAAATGATTGCCCCTTGGAGTCATTTGTGAAAGCACTCACAAGAAAACAGATTTAGTCCTGAGTAATACCCAAGACCTAGTACAAGTTGAAACAATGAAAGGCACAAGTTTACTACAATAATGTTTTAAGGAAAAACTGGCAGAAATAAGGCCAAGAAGCTATTAAAGGATCAAATGTTTTCCATTTATAAAGGAGCTGTTTAAAGAATCATATACAAATTTAAAAAGTGAACTTAGGCCTTTTGTAAGTCTATCCATGCTGTAAAGGTAGAGTTATTGTAGCCTTAATGTTCTGAAAAAGTAGATGAGGCAAGACGTAGAGAAAAATGATAACTTAGAATGACCTTTTCCAGCTAAATGTTACTGTTTAATAAAACATATTTACTTTCTTTACAAGCCTTGCATAACCTATACTATTACTCAATTGCCTTCCTATAATATAAATCTTCAAAGGAACTTAAACATTCAATTGCTGAACAAGTAATTGAGGTAAATAATTAAAGGTTTTATCAGACCTCAGAATCAGAGAAAAAGAAATACCAAATGAAAGCTTTTTGAGGAATACTCAGAGAAAAATCCAAGGAAGTACTGACCAACCAGGCTGGCTTTTGTACAGGATGATACAAACTATAATGAAAAATAGAAACAGTAGAGAAAAATGTTCTGGAGAAGTGTTAACATCTCTCTACAAAAGAGAGCTTTTCATGACTCATAAAACTGGTAGAGTTCTTGGAAGAACTCCAGAGCAAACATGTACAGGGTTATCAAATTAATGCCTCATACCTAGATGTCTAAAGAGCTTGAAGTCCCTCACAAATGTATTTCCAAGAAACTAAGAGATAAAAGGAAGGTTGTCATGTAGATTAAAGTCTACGTGAAAACAAATAAGAAAAATTAATGGTTAGTTTTCATATTGGAGGAAGGATTTAATTTATTTCTCCCAGGAAAATTATAGTCTTCAACATAGTTATTAATTATCTGGCAGACTGAGTGATGAGAGATCTCTCACCTGAGAGATCCGAGTGATTGAGAAAGGCAAAATATTATCTGGGGTGCTCCAACCTGATGATGATGGAGAAAACACTAAGCTATTAGGTATTAATGGGAGATGAGATTAGAATCATAGAAACAAAGATTCATAGAATGGTTTGGGTTGGAAGAATCCAAACCACCTGCCATGGGCAAGGACATCTTCCACTAGGCCAGACTGCTGAAAGCCCCATCCAGCCTGGCCTTGAACCTTCTAATGAATAAGCATCCACCACTTCCCTGAGATACCAATTTCTGTGTATTGCCAGCCTCACTGTAAAAATTTCTTCCTTATATCCAATCTAAATCTATCCTTTTCCAGTTTAAAACTGCTGCCCACTGTCTTGTCACTACAGACTTTAATAAAAAGTTTCCCTGTCCTTTATATAGACCACCTTTTGTATATTGAAATACGCAATAATATGGCCCTGGACTTTTCTCCAGGCTGAACACTCCCAGTTCTCTCAGCCTGTCTTCGCAGCAGAGGCTCCATCCCTCTCACCATCTTCATGGCCCTCCTCTGGACCCTCTCTGACACATCCATGTTTCTGGGGACCCCAGAGCTGGATGCAGCACTCCAGGTAGGATCACACCAGAGCAGAATAGAGGGGAAGAATCCCCTCCCTCGCCTCACCAGCTTGGAAAAAGAGGCAACTGAGGAATCATTTGACAGAAGTTTGTAGCATCTCAAACAAGGGGTGGTGAATGAGGAGTGATGGTTTATCAATTCTCCTAGAACAAAAACTAAGGAGCAACTTACCAAGAAATTGGCACAAAATGAGTTCAGGAATGTATGAGCATTATTTATTTTTTTCGTGTGTTTTTATTTATAAAAAAATTTATTAAAATTTTACTATCATACATTACAAAGCTAAAAATTTAGTGCTTTTAGAAAGGCATTAGTTGAATCTCTAAAGCCAGAGACATGAAGTATCTGTTCTCTACAGCAGCTTAGATGTAACATCTAACTCAGAAAATCTCTGGGCCAGGATTTACATATTTACTGGGTATTGTTCCATGTTTACTACACCTTTAAGCATCCACTGCAAATATTGGCAGAGACAGAATCCTGGGCTAGATGGAATGTTTGTTTAGATCCAGTGTGTTAGTCTTGTGATCCTATTCTACAGTCTGTGCTGCAAGTAGAAGGAGGAAAAGGGAGTCTTCAGATGCTGAAACAGCACGATGAATCCATCCTGAATCTGCAGTGAATGAAATAAACTCAAAAATGTGTGTTAACCTCTTATGTAACTTTGAGTGCTGCTGAAGGACGAACAGCTTAGAAGATTAAAAAATACTCTTCCCAAACCTTTGCAAGGTATGTGCACACTGTGAGCAAGGAGCTGGGAAGTTTTTAAAAAGAGAATAGGAAAAGCTGTCCAGTTGTTTCACATAGGTTTACAACTACTCCTATAGACAAACAAATCATCCTTCAAGAATGAGGACCAAATGCTTCCCTACCAACAAACTAGAAAGCACACAGCCAACCTAGAAGGGTTTTGACCTAAAGCTGATTCATGATTGCAGAGGAGTTTGGGTTCACCCACTGAACCTCATGGTGAAACATCCACTGTGTATTATGAGGAGTTGTTAGGGTCAGGGTTGGAGCATATGGAATCCTGGCATACACTTAAAAGGACTTTAAAAGGGCCAAAAGAGGCATGAAGTCACAGTGTTACTTATTCCCCATGTACAGAATGTGATGTGGAGTTCCTTCTCATGGAAATTTCATCTCCATAGGGGGAGCAGAGGGAGCATGTAGGGAGTGAGGACAGAGACAGAGTGGAGTTCTGTGGGAATAAGATTGTGTGTACAGCATGCTTGTGAACATGAAATTATGCAGGGATTGCAGGATGGGTTGGTTTTGCTTTCCATTACCCAGTAGAGGCACAAGATTCTCTGAAATTCTCCACTTATTGTTCCTTGAGGTCTTGAAGGGCTTGAAGGGCTTTCCACTTGCAGGTTTCCTGTTCTAGCAAACCATTCAGCCCCATTTTCCTTCCTTACAGAAGAGACAGCCCCCAAGCCAACAGAAATAAAGCAAAAGACCAGTTCAGCATTGAGCTTAATTAGAACTACTGAGGTCATAATATACTTCCTACCCTAGTCTCATGCAAATTCAAGTAATATGTTTCTGGTTGATGAAGATTATGATAAGGGAATAATAAAGTGATTACTTCAGAGCAAGGAAAAGTGCCTGCTGTTAAAACATGGGCAGAATCTTTTATGTTTGAGTATGCAGTAAGGAAAGGGTTGCAATCATCTCATAACTTGTTTTTTGACTGTATAGGAAACATTGGTGACTCATCATGCAGATATACAGGCTGAGGGGCTGGAACTACTTAGAGAGAAGCCCTACAGAGAGGAGCATGTCATAATTGGCTCCTGAATCACCAGAATGAGGATTCCTCCCCTACATATCCATACCTAGCACTGGGGAAGGGAGCAGTAACTTGCCTTTGCACAGTAACTTTGTGGCTCAAGATGATGATCATGAAGTTGAAGACCTGGGACTCATGACTGCTTCTAAGCCTTGAATCACCAGGCTACAGGATTATGAAATGCTTTTTATGGACCTCGTGCAGAGGAGAATAGAAGATTCATATGATCAGCAACAGATGAAATTCATGGAAGTTTTGAATCTGTGACCCAGTAAGAAATGGATTCCTCTGGCAGAGAAGATCCATAGATTATGAACTCTGCTTCCAATGCTCATTACATATTTTATTTAATGGTACTTAGGTGGATATTGAAGAAAGAGTCCCTAGAGCAGAAACTCATTCTGCCCTAAATGAATTGTTACATTTGGAAAGCAAACCACTGCTCAGTTTCCCTATCCTGACAATGGAATTGTGCTCTGCAAATTCCAGGCTCCCGAAGTGATCTTCAGATGATAATATCGTCTCTGGGGGATCATAATAAAAGTGCTTTTATCTGTAAATCCTGTCCCCAAGATCAGCCTCTGCAAATGCCCAGTGAAGTGCAGAGGAACAGAAGGAACAGAGTGCTCTTAGAGTACTTATCACATCTTAGAGTACTGATCACAGTGCAAATGGGCTTTATCCAAAAGCCACTGAGTTGAATAAAACTTCTCCCACTCATTATTCTTCTTGATTATTAAACCCCAGCAATTCAAGGCCCAGTAAAGTGATGCATATCTAAGACATGAATTCAGATATATTTGCATATGAATTTGAACATCTCCTTTTAGGACACGCTTCAATAGAGCACAATTATACAGCCTGGATGAAATTGTTGTGCCACACATAAAGGGCCAAAGAAGAGACTTACAAAAAAATCCATTGATTAAAAAAGGCCTAAATTGAAAATCCCTCAAAGTAATCATCAATATTCTTTATCGGAGGCTGCAACTGCCTGCCTTCTGCTCTCAAGAGCACCAAGCTCAATTTGCACACCTTTCAGATTTAAAATGGTATTTACAAGGATTAAATTCTCAAAAACCCAAATAATTTCACTGTGGTTTCAGAATCAGCACAGTCCCATTAACCCAGCAGGAGGAATTGGGTGACACAAACACAGACTCATTTTCTCTGTCAAATAATACAGCAAAGTCAGGAGAAAATGTCCTACCTTTCAAATGGCATAACTGAACCTATAGAATTTTTTGAGACCTAAGCAAATGAGCTAATAGTAATTTTATTGTAACACAATATTTTTAACACATGAAAGGAAAGACTTACAAGAAGAAAGAATATATTTATTAATACAGATTTTATATTTGAAAAAAGAAATAGGTTTTTTTGGAAATCAAGTCCACCTTCAGGTCTGAAACCAAAGCCATTTCACTGATTACAGAGTAGCAGTTCTGAACAAATGTTCTTACCTTGTACCACTTTCGTTACTGCAAAACTGGGAAAAATGTCTCCTCTTTCTCAACAGGCATTATTTAGGGAAAAACAAACCAAATTAAAATAAATTACACATTAGGATGAATTATATAATGCATAAACGGTCAATGAACTTAAAAGAAAATCATATAGTACTTTAACACTTAGAAATAGAAAAAACCAAGCAGATACAGGCCTGTGCACCTTCCCAGCATCTCTTACCTGCCATTTTCTGTTATCTGCCCCATTCCCTCTCAATGAACCTTAGGAGCCCTTGGGTTTTCTTTGAATAACATTTCTTCTTCTGAATGGTTCTCTACAACTTGCTTTATGTATCCCAGTAAAGTTTCCTTCTTATCCTTTGAATCCACTGTGATATACTGTACATTAACACTAAGAAAGTTTTCCTGGATTTCAACAATTTTTTTCTTATTTTTTATTTACTTCTTAAACTTCTCTATAACTCTCTGGGTTTTTTTCACCTCAGACAATACCTATTTCATGCCATAGCAGAAAGGAGAGATACAAAAGTTCCTTGAAGACTTTTAGAGCTTTTTTACAAATACGCAAAAGTTCAACAAAATTGCTTTTAAGAATATAACTTTTCTTTCCAAGGTGTCCAAGCTTATCTTCTTCTGATAGCCTTTCAAATGTTAAGTCTGCATTTCCTGCCACAAGTTTTACCAAAAAATATGATAAAATTGCAAGATGATTGTGATGGGTCACAGGATCATGAGGAGGATAAACTGTTCATCAAGGATAAGCCAAAAAGTTTGAAAAACAATAAAGGGCAATATTTGTGTTGTCTTTCATGCCAAATCTGTGCAGACCACTGAGAATGAGATTGAGCTACTTCAAGTTTTTCAACACGTTGGACTGGAAGCTTGAAAATGGAACTGGTGTTTATTTGTTCTTAAGCTTGAGGGTTTATTTTCACCAGATAGTTGCAGCCTCTTTCAGTTATCTGTCTCTTTGGCATTCATTAATATTTACCCATTTAACAGATTTCTTTGATCCTCAAAGATTGCTGCCAGGGAAAGTAATCATCTGATTTCAGGTTTTTGAAAATCTGAATGGCCTGTATTTTTTTCCTCTTCCATACATCATTTTCCTTGCCATTGATGGATTCATCATCACATACAGGCTTCCCACTTGTTGTCTCACCTTCAGAAAGTTTCTTGACTTGGTGGTCTTCCTGACTATTATCCATCTTCCCACTGGATTTTAGGCTGTGGAAGCAATAGTCACCAACCTGGCAAAGGAAAACTGGCTCAGTGCTGTCAGGGTTTAACACCACCAAGTTACCCTCTGGCAAAGATTCCTTTCTAGGAATACCATTTTCCTTCTGTAAGACAGGCAGAGGAATCTTCGTGGGTTTTGAATGTTCATGGAGACTTTCAGACACAGTAAGATAGTCGCCAAACTTATCCAGGTTCAATTCAGGAGACGAGGTTGGTGCTTGGCCTGAAACTGGGATCATGACACCCATTTTCCCTCTTTCCTTATGGCAAGAGTGGTCACTGGGAGGCTGGGACTCCTGTAAGCCACAATTTGATTCCCCAGCTGTGACAAGTAGAGGATGGGTGGAGGTGATGGCTGATGGCAGTAATGGGCTGTCCATGCTGATGTACTCCAAGGGACACAGTTGAGGAGATGTGGTACAGCTGAGAGCCTCTGGAGAGTTCTGCTCTTCTGTCCCCTTGTTGGTGCCTTCCCCAAAGGCTGGTGAGGCCCACAAGACTTCTTCCTTGTCATCAAGGTGCTGCACCATTTCCTTCTGATCTGAGAGCAGGTCCTTTGGAGGAGCTGCTCCTGGCTGTTCTTGCCCCTGTGGGGCCTGGGGAGAGTCTTCCCTTGGGAGCGTCACATACTGAAGGGAAACTGATTTCTTACTGAGTCCCATGGGGTCCATTTCCAGGGTCTGATATATGTCAGGGTGAGAGGACACCACTGGGCTGTACAAGTATGGACCGTTGAAAGCAAAGCAAGGGATTGCTCTGTGGGAAGTAGTGGTCCCACCAGCACTGTTTCTCCTTGAAATGGGAAATGAATGACCAGCACTCTGACTTGAGCAGACATCTGGGGCGTGTTCTGACTCATTTAAAGCATGGTATGAGTTCTGTAGGTCCAGTGTAACAGGGGAAACCTCTGTCTTTTGAGTCTGCCCTTCAAGGCACTCTGCCAAAGGGTTCTCCTGCCTGAATGTGGGAAAGTTAAAAGTTGCTTGTGAGAGAGATTATTGAGGTAAACACGAAATATAAACCAATTTTAGTTGAAAACACACATAGCTACACACAGGATTAGAAAAATTTTTCTTGCAGATGCAGTTACCCATGTAGTAAAAAATTGAATCTCCTCCTCAAAAGCAGCTTGTGTAGGATTTTTAGTGACAGAACATTTGTTTATATCCTGCCATGACACAGTGAGGTCTTAGAGACCATCCACGGTGTCACTATTATGTGCTGTTCACTCACCTGTCCACAACTTGAAGGAAGTTAGCCTGCTCCATCTTCTCTGAAAGGTTGTATTTGTTGAAGTCTAGCTGGTTGCTTGTTGGCCAACTTCCCAAGTGTCCTTTCTGAAAATGAAAAAGCAGACATGACCAAAGAGCAGTGTGTCACTGGCAGTAGAATCAGGAACCATACATTTCTTGTGGACAAAGAAAACAAATAGGAGAGCCTATAGCACCTGGTAACAGGGATACAACTTCACTAACACAACTCAAAGGTGTGTTCTGCTCTTCAGAAGCTGGTTTCTTCAAGCCTGTATTGCCTTGCCACTGACCTAAACAAGTACTCAGTGAGCCAATTAGGAAAGATGCCCTTCTAAACTTGTTATTTGTGAATAAGAGGACTTGAGGTATTTGAGAGTAGGTGGTTGTCTTGGCCACAACAATCATTAAATTATTGAGTTTAAAATTTTCAGAGTAATGGGAAGAAAGAAAAAAGGACAGTAGAGTTGGTACTCTGGATTTCGAGAGAGCAAACTTCCAGCTGTTCAGGGAATTACTTGGCAGTATCCCCTAGGAACCTGCTTTTGAGAGTTGGTGAGTCCACAAGTGCTGGGCAGGTTTTAAGAAACCCTTTTTAAAAGCACAGGAGCAGGAAATTTTAGAGTACTGAAAATTTTTCTACATTGACTTTAGATCACAGTTGTACTGACAAGCACAGCACAAAGAGGTCTGCTAAATATAAGAGCACTGCTATGTAGAGTAGGACCAGAACTTGTTTGGAACATGTTACCAGAACTTCTAAAAACAAGTAATAGATAAATTATCTGATCATTGTGTACTAGAAAACAAGAAGAGCTCTTAAGATTACTGGAGTACCTGAAAAAGAGAGAAATAATGAACCCTTCAAGGTACAGTTCCCTCTTACCCCCAGGTAGCTCTGGATCAGGACACTCTTGCTGGGGTTTGGAATCTTTTCCTCCCACATTTTCTTCTTCCTGCAGCAAGAAGGAAGAAGATTTCAAGATTTGCTTCTCAGCATGAGTGCTACCAGAAGAGGCTGCACTGCACACAGCGTGCTGTGAGGCACAGCTGAGGCACTGGCACAGCACCACCCAACCCTCTCCCTTGTAAGGCTGTGCACAAGGCTGCCCACCAAGGCCCATCCCCACACAGACCTCTCTCCTGGGGAAAAAAAAGTGCCTCAGACTTTATGCCACTCACACAGGCTGCTAAGCCTCCTCATTGCAATGCAAGCCTACCTGAGGAAATACTTATAGCTGCAATAAGCAGCTATCAGCAAAGGGATGATGAGAGCTGGGAGCATCACTGGGAGAACCACAGGTGACAGAACTGAAACAGAGAAAAGAGAAAAAGTTATCCACATGTAGAGTGACTGTTTCCTGCAACAGGTTTTGCACTTTGGCCACTATTCAGGGAAAGTGATACGTGGAAGGACAGGATCATAAGACCTTCAAACTGCTGGGATATCCTCCAAAGTGGGAGGCCAAACATGACCTGAACAGAGCACTGACCAGAGGAGTTCATTGTTTCCTTTACTGAGTCAGTTCTCAGCTTTTACTGACATCAGAATTAAACCATTTAAGCTAATAAAAAGATGGTTAAGAACTTTACTCCACCATTAACAATAGGCATGCCTTCAGACATCTTATGTCTGCCTGACTGTACATTTCAGAGGAAATGGGATCTCAGAGATTTTCTAAGAGCTTTGCCTGCTAACAGCCACAACAGCACATTAATTTCTTCCTGAATACACACATAAATTGCCCACAGTATAACCACTACAACCTTCCTCAGGACAAACCATGTAAGATCATATTACTTTGAGCAAAAGATTGTATGATGGCAGACATTCTGCCTCTAAGTCCAAAAACAACAAAAACACGTAAAGATTTTATCTCTGGCAGACTGCACTGTTTACACAACCTTAGAGTCACTCTGCAAATATAAAAAGCTGATGGCTTTTGTTCTATCTTCCTTAAGTATCAGGCTTCTTAGTCACTGACAGCAGAATGGACTACTTGAATCAGAAAATGAGGATAATCTTTTGGGCAGGATGTCTTTGATTCATTCTTTACATAGAAGACTTTATGGTTAATTGTACGCACCTTATAAAGGCCAGTAGGAAAGAAGCTTAAAAGGTCATTTGCCTCCTTCCCTAGCATTGTTGCTGTACTGCAAGGATGCAGGCAGGGCAGCTGCCTTGGTAAGTGACTCCAGCTAGGCCATGGCTGCACCTCACTCCAACCCCAGCTGAGAGAATGTGTTATACTAAAGAGCCATTCCAGCCATTAACAGTCCACCAAAACCTCACAAAAGCAGCTGCGTGAATACCATTCTCAGTTGTACCATTCTCAGTCTTCCAGGTGAACTCCTCACTCCATTCACTCCAAGGTCCCTCATATTCCGGAGGCGTATTCACCCTTGCACGCATTTTTCCCCTATATTCTGTAGATGCTGCCAGCATCTGTAGGGTGAAGATGAAGGGAGGTTCATCATTGCTGATATTTAACTCCTGGAGAGTCTGAGGAGAGAAGAGGAGAGGAGCACAAATCACAGAGGTGAGAAGAATTGTCTTTCCATCTGACCAGCAAAGGAATATTCAGGACTCTTGTACTTTATGAGTTACCTTTTCATATTGGTTGTTTTCCCAGTACTTGACTTGGTATCTCTGTGTTATGGAGTTGTATCTAAATTTGTGTTTTATCCAACTTAGTTCGTACTCTTGATTCTCTCTTGCTGTTACTGACACGTTTGCAGGCGGCAGCACCTGAACTGGAACACACTGAATGTCTCAGAGCACTTACCAACCTACTGGTCCAGTGCTCTCTTTCCACATTGCGAATCATTTCCAGGGACTGAAAACGAGGTTGTTTTGTGCAATGTAAAAGGGCTCAGCTTTTTAACACTTCTTAACTCTCTGCACCTTCATTTTGTAGTCAAATACAATAAACCAGTAGAACAGTAAATAACAGAAAATCCATACCCATGAATACTGACAGCACTCCCTGTGTACAGAAAAGCAGCAAAGCAATAGTTGAAATATCTGTACTGGTCCACCACATTTCCAGAAATTTTCAGGTCTCTTGGAGCTACCTCCTGATATTTTCAGCCACAGCAGGAAGTGTCCTAGTTTTAGAGTTTGAAAAGTCACTCAAATACCTTCAGATAAATGCAGGAAAAGATGACCCACATGGTGCACCTCACTGGGCAAAGGATTCCAACCTCATCCAGTGTTCCAGGGGCCATTGCACAAACCCACAAGAGCTCACTGGCTTCTTAAGAAATCACATAGTGACACACTCTTACTCCCCACAAACACCTCTCACCACAGTCCCCTGTCACCTGGGACACTCATGAATGTGAATCACAGAGAAGTAAGCAGGAAGGCAAAGGCTCATTGAGAAGCTCTGGGTCACGACCTGAATTTCTTCACAAGTTTCCATCACTGTCACCTTCCTCAGAGTAACAAGAGCCACTGAAGATTCCATACCTACATCCCAGAGCTCTGACCTGATACAGTTCCTTTCTTCACCAGTGATTCTTTCTTCCATTTTCCACCCACTTTTCCTCATCACCACTGTCCTCAGTCCCACTTGCTCAGACAGGCATCTCTTCAAGGAACAACAAGTGGAAGCAAGAAACAAGACAAAAACTCACTGTTTTTGTAGGATTCAATCAGCTTCTCCTCTGTCTTGGCCCGGACAGACACATGGTATTGGCTCTGGCTGCTGGAATTGCTAACAGGGATCTCACAGCTCTGGACTACATATGGAGTGTGGGGCAAAGTCTTCTCATGCACAGGAGAGCACTCCTCTTCTCTGAGGGGAAAAAAGAGGATGAACAGAAATCGGGGGAATGGGACAGGCAGAAGTCCCATGGGAGAGGCACAGACATGCTGCCTTGGGCAGAGCACATACTCTGATGCTGGGGTGGCCCTGAAGAACAAGCTAAAGAGGACAGAGGTGGTGATCACTTTCTTCACTTCCCAGCTGCACATCAGACGATCTCCACCATTGAAGAGGCAGCGAAGGTTCCTGGGCTGAAGGCCACCTTCAGAGAGCATAAGTGCAAGGTAAGTGTCAGCAAAGTTCTGGCTTCTCAGCTTCCAACCCTGCATGGCCCCACTCCATCCCATGCTACCTTCAGGGGTCTTCCACGACACCTCCGTGCTCCACTCGCTGTACCACCCAGAGAAGCCACTGGCCCTGGCCGGTCTGGCTCGCACACGGGCAACATAGCTGCTCCCTGGCACAAGGTCCTCATGGCTGAGACTGCAGCTTGTCGTGTTGGAGAGCAAGAGCGAGGCAGCTTCCTGTTGTTGAGGGAGAGTGGGGAGAGGAAGTGAGGGGAGAAATTGAGGAGTTGGGGAATGGAGAGGAGGAGGGAAGACAGGGAAAGAGTGAGAGGCATTGACTGCCAGGCTGCATCTCCAGCAGTCCCACATGTGTGATGGTCCATGCACATGCTGCCATGTGCTGTGTTTCCTTGCTCCCACACAAGAGGGGCTGAAGCAGCACAGTGCAGGAAGGGTGAGGCATGGCCATAGTCAGGCACAATCTCCCCCCACAACAAGTAGCAAAGTCCTACAGCTTGCAAAGTCCAGACTGTCTTCAGCTCCAGCTAAACAAGTTCGTAGCACTGCTCAGTGCAGAATTGTGTGGGAATCAGGCCAAGATACTTCCCTTAAAATCTAAAGATCAGGTTGACAGGTACAGAATGGAAATACATGAAGATCTAGGGTAACAACAAGATCTAGGGCAAAGGATATGGACTTCTAAAATCTTTTTTAAAAAACCCAACCAAAAAAACCCCACCCAAAACATATCTGTCTCAAAGGGGGAGAAACTTCAAATGTATTTTGCTATTTTCCCCACACGAACCCACAGCCTTCTGTTGGAATGTCATTTAATTCAATTTAGGAAGGATTCGGGGCAAAATCAACTCCAACTCAAACCCAAGTACAATGTTTGTGGGGTTTTTGAGTGGGAAAGACATCTTTGCATTCAGTTCAGGACAAATGGTATTTCACTGGGCAAGTCACTTGCAAACAGAAAGAGAGCCCCTTCCACCTGACCCAAAACAACATTTGTTGTATCTCTTCATGGTGCCTGAAAATAGAAAGAGCATTAATTCACACAACTTTTACCACAGACTTTCAACTGCCCAAAATAGTGCAGCCCAAACCAGGACAGCTCAGCTCCACAGCTCTTACCTCCCAGGACTCCCACTCCCGCTTGTAAGTGACTTCAAACTCCAGTGCATTGCCCAACCCTTGGCTTCCATTGGCTGTTCTCCAGGTCAGCAAGAAGTCTCCTGATGTCATCGAGCCAACTGAGAGGTTTTGAGGTGGAAGGGGCTGAACTGGAAGGAGAAAGTACAAGCCATGAGAGGAGATAATGAGGAAAGAATGCAAAGAGGGGAAGAAAATATCTACGTAAGCTTCCTCGTTTCCAGGGTATCTTATGCCTCACACACCAACTACCTCCTGCTTGACTAGCTCCTGAGATGATACCAGGTCCAGCTGCTCCCAGAAACTTGCCTTCTCCTCTCCCTGCCCCAACCCCTCAATGTGGAATTCTTTGGCAGTTTTCACAATGGAAGTGGAATTCACTTTGAGATGAACAGCAAATACATTCTCAACAATCCTTAGAATTCATTGGAAATGAGCATTTGGGATTTAAGCCTTACCATTTTGGAAAAGATCAACATCCAGTTCTGCTTGAAGCACCTTGTTAGGTCTGAAGCCATAAAAATCATCTACCCCTATTCCAAAATATTCTGTAGTGTTGCGGCAGACCCAGTGCACATAAATGTCTGGAGCTTCATGTAAGTCATTTTCTGTCTGGCGTTTGCAAAACATGTCCTCATTCTCCCTGTGTGCAGATAAAGTGATCTATAAAGATCTGATCTGAAGACCTGTAGGCAGCGCAAAATTAAACACCTGAAACCAATTTTGTTGTTATAATTTACTAAGGCACTTATATCCTCTTCTCCCTGTACCTATTAGTCCTGGTTTGCATCAGTTAATACAAGAAATATTTTTAACACTGGAATTTTGCCTCCCCATTTCAAAGTTGTGCAGCAGAATGTTATGGTACCAGTTCAATTTTGTTACTTTGTAGCTTAGCTCTATATAATCTCATATTTTTAGGGGAGAAATAGTATGATTAAAACTAATATGATGTAAATACACCTTTCACCCAGAGTGAAAGGCAGTAAAGTTTCTGATGATCCTAAGCTGCTTGAAGACTTTCATTTTGCATTACCAGAAAAACACTTAGAAAAAGATTCTCAACCAAAATGTACTTCTGTATCCTTAGTAGTTCTGTTCTGCCAAGGGACCTTGAGTATTCATTAAAGATTTCATCCACAATGTTCATCATCCTTTCAGATGGCCTTTCTCCAGGCTAAGGAGCATCATGAAAATTAGCAACAATTTTTTAAACTACACAGGAGAGGATAATCTTTGTGTGGTTGCAGTAGCCTTAGCTGCTGGAGAGATGTGTCGCTTCTTTATGCACCCTCTGGAATTTTGTTTGTGCTTATGGCCTCATGCCCAGTATATTATCTTGCTCCAGCTCAAATGAGAAATATTAAGTTGTGAATATTTAAGGACAAATATTCTCTTCCAGGATAGGATGGAGTCTTCTAGCCAACTACATGTCAGCAAGCATTATTCAGCACTATTGCTATTTTTATAAGTTGGGTATTAGTAAGGAAACCAGGGATATTGCTGAAGTATGGATTGGACACTGCAGTATGTGTGTACCCTTAAGCAAAAGAGTGAGCCCAAGGGGTGTGAAGCCCTGACGTTACTTCTATCTACTCACCAGCATTACCTTACAGTTTGGGGTTTAGTCAACTGTTCTTCATCTATGAGCTGATCCTGTTTAATTGTTGGCCATTTTGATTTCAGCTGTGTGAGTGTCCTGTTTAATACCTGCTTGTCTGATTAGTTCACCTCAGTTAAGTTTCATGATCCACACACTTCATCATGTAACAAGTTCCAGAGAATCCTCCAAAGGTCCAAGTAACTTTATGTCATGTTTTCCCAGAAGTATTTAACTTCTGTTCCAAAGTCCTTCCACTGTTTTAATCTGGTTTTAGGTCTATTAATTCTTTCTTGTTTGCAATAAAATCAAGAGTTCTTCCTCTTTCCTTTTCTTCCTGTATCCTCAGACTCTAAATAATTTTCTTCTCAACTATCTGTCTTTGCCTTCCTTTGTCCCTTAACTATTCCTCCCTTTCGGTCCTTTCTTATCCTCTCCATTGATCCAGTTGGGTGATTTGGTTTCCTTTTCAAAAGGAAACACATGTAACACAGCGATACTGTCATAAACCAGTATCTCTGGGAGAAAAACTGATGGCACAGATAGAGAACCTACCAGTCCTCTCTGTCTCGTAAATATACAGTCTATACATATTTCTCAAAAGTTACCAAAACCACACTCTGAGTGATGCTCCTAAATGGACAAAATGACAGGGGGAATGTCTCCTCCCTTTAGGGTTTACAAACACAAATACTCACACTTGTTCTGACACCTCCTTCTGCCCTAATGCTGTTTATTATCCTCCTATATGTCCCACCTTCTTTCATATCAATGATACTACAACAAAATTATGGAAAATAATTGTAAAGGTGATAAAAATAACTCCACTGGCATAGTCTTTTCATTCCTCTCTTCCTGGATGAGGCCTCAGAAGCAGGCACAACTTTTGCTTAAATCAACAAGAGAGGTGGATGTGCTTTCTGAAAACCCAAATGCTGGTCCCCAGGATTCCAAGTTATGGCCAATCTCCCTTTGGACTTTTATCTAGCTCGGCACATTTCAGGTACTTACATTATATCATCAACCCTTTGGTAAAGAATCATACCAACGAGGTCATGAGCCTCTGAGTGCTCCATCCATGTGCAGGTCACCTGCGAGTTGTAGTCATTGTAGCAGTTCAAGCTTTTCATTGGGATACTCTCTGGGAAAGGAATTCAGGCAAAAAAGATGCAGTGATTAAAAATATAAATGGTGAGGGAGAGCAGAAGGGACAGAATGGGTAAGGCACTGATAAGAGTACTCTCCTCTTGTCACCAGAAAATCATAGATTCATAGAATTGTTTGGTTTGGAAGGGACCTTAAAGATCACATATGTAGTTCCAACCCTCCTGCCATGGGGCAGGGACACCTTCCACTGCACCACTTTGCTCAGAGCCCCATCCAATACTGCCCTGAACATCTCCAGGGATGGGGTATGACTCAGTGAAATTATGTGCAGAGTTGCGACCACTCTGTACATCTCCACAATACACAAGTGTCCATACCAAGCTACAACTAACAACAATTAAGTGAAATCTTTGTGCCTGCAAGGCATACAGTTCTAGCCAAGGTATCACTTTTCAAACACTGATTATTTCCAAGGATTAGTAGATAGCATGGTCAGCAGACACATGGTGATAAATTCATCCTTGTGTGTTGGTGTGTGGACTTCCTTGCTACTAACTTCCTAGTAAAGTTTATCATGCTAGAAAGGTCTATTTAAAATTGAGATGCTCTGGGAATAGTCTTGTTATGACTCAGAAGAATGTCTGAACTAATTTGTTGGAACTAGATTTATGAACCAGAGATGGCCAGACCTCTTATCAAGTTTTTTTTTTTTTTAAGTTCTCAGCTGTGACATTGAAAAATACAGACTGCCTCTGGCACGTGCATTATGAAGCAAGTTGCTTTCCTATGCTTCCTTATTTTGTCTTAAGGTAATATCCACGCTGCATTACTGGGATATTGCACCTTCAAATGAAAAAGATGACAGTGTGCATATGTTAGTGTGCTCTCTCAAATAATGTATGTTGACGAGACCTATAATCAGCTTATTTGAGGGGATTTTTACAGGCAAAAACCCATCAGACCAGAATGATGCTGTCTTAGCAGATATAAGAGGGACCTTACTTTGATCTTCAACTGAAAACCAGTACAAAGTAAGTACTACTGCACTCCTAGCCCAACCAGAAAATGGAGCATCCCATATAGAAAAGGATAGCCTGAATGTAGGGCGGGCTAAGGCTCAGAATGCCAAGAACCAAGTCTAACCTATACCATAATACTTTTCCTCTCAGAGACATCAGAGGAAGATATCCAGCAGTTGATGCTAGGCTAGGCAGCACAACTCCTCCAGCTACTGCACACATGAGACATGTGCATTAGAAAAGGCAGATGTCCATAGGGCACACCTCCTGACAACACTCTTTTTCTGCTGTNAAAAGAAAAGAAAAGAAAAGAAAAGAAAAGAAAAGAAAAGAAAAGAAAAGAAAAGAAAAGAAAAGAAAAGAAAAGAAAAGAAAAGAAAAGAAAAGAAAAGAAAAGAAAAGAAAAGAAAAGAAAAGAAAAGAAAAGAAAAGAAAAGAAAAGAAAAGAAAAGAAAAGAAAAGAAAAGAAAAGAAAAGAAAAGAAAAGAAAAGAAAAGAAAAGAAAAGAAAAGAAAAGAAAAGAAAAGAAAAGAAAAGAAAAGAAAAGAAAAGAAAAGAAAAGAAAAGAAAAGAAAAGAAAAGAAAAGAAAAGAAAAGAAAAGAAAAGAAAAGAAAAGAAAAGAAAAGAAAAGAAAAGAAAAGAAAAGAAAAGAAAAGAAAAGAAAAGAAAAGAAAAGAAAAGAAAAGAAAAGAAAAGAAAAGAAAAGAAAAGAAAAGAAAAGAAAAAGAAGCTCCCATTGCATAAGAAAGGAAACATAAGCAACGGATATGGCAGATGGTCTCTTTATCTGTCAGATATTCCATGAGAAGAAAATTGGGTCATCTGGGTTTTGCTCTTGGTAGCCCCCCCACTGTCTTGTGTCTAGCCACATGTCTCTACTCCTGTGCACTACCATCTGAATTATGCAGCCCTCAGTTTCCTAGGTTTTCACTAATTGTAAGGGTCTAACCCTCCTTCCATTCACTCATTATCCAATCAGCTTGTTAGTCTCATCCATTTATACAGTATTTCACCTGGCCATACCACCAATATACAACTGATTTGTCTGCACATGCACCTGCTGGTTTTGATCAGGATGTCTGTTCTCTTACAGCTTAGAAAACAGGAGAAGAAGGAAGCAGAAAAGCAAGCAGAAAAAGGGGAAGAGCAGTAGCTGAAAGAAGGAGACAGATACAAAAACAAAGGCAATAATGGAAGGATAAAAGAAAATATAAATCTCACCTCGAA
Source organism: Erpornis zantholeuca (assembly GCA_013400515.1). Taxonomy (NCBI): domain Eukaryota; kingdom Metazoa; phylum Chordata; class Aves; order Passeriformes; family Timaliidae; genus Erpornis; species Erpornis zantholeuca. Next base: position 25,689 of record VZTN01023425.1, read on the forward strand.
TGGCTTGAACATGGAAATACAGATTCAGAAGCAGGATGAAAATCTCTTTCATGTTCATACGGTCCTTGGCACAGGCTTGATCCTAACTCAAAATTTCAGAGTTTTCTTTGCCCACTGGTTACTCTCTTGCCCTGCTTACTGTGGAGCTGTTTGTTTTCATTTCACATAAAGAGAAGTAAAACTGAATAAGGGAACTTCTTTAAGATGACGTTGAAGTGACATTCAGAAAGAACTTCTACCAAGCATTTATTGTAGGACAAAATCCATGTCTTCTCATTGCATGTTGCTACGACACAAGCAAAGAATTAAGTAAATGTACATTTCCAAGGAAGTGCAGGGATTCAGTCAGCTGAGTGTCAACAAGAAAAAAATCCTAATCTGTGATGAGAATTTATCCTTAAAATTCATTTTTCTGTTCTTTATGCTTAAAGCCTCCAAAATGAACCACAACAGTGGTAAATTTCCTTAAAAATATGATATCAACCACATAGTTCCTGTGTGGAGCTATAGTGATTGAATTTCCATATTCATTCACTTTGAGAGTTTCCTTCAACAGACTACTTTTCTAGGTGCCCCCAAACAAGTTGCAAATTGTAGACATAGTACCAAAGAAATTAAAATTCTTTTTTTTTGTTCGTTTTTTTTTTCCTGGTGATTGTAGAGAATGAGAGTACATTGAGCAGTTCCAGGACCATGGACCACACTGTTCAATATCAGAATTTAAGTCCTTTTGGCCATCTCTCATTGCTCTCTCAAAATCATAATACACACACCTACTTAAGTACGTTACAGATCTGAGGCTTTTTTCTACCTTAGGGGAGCATGGAAAAACTCCTTTTAAATTCCTATTGACTTTTAGAGTCCCGAATGCCACTTCCTTGCACCAGAAACAGCTGGCTGAGCCCTTGAATAATCATTACAGCTAAGGAATCCCTCAGTAACTCACAAGTCCTTGTATGAGAGCAGACTCTGCCATCATGCTTCCTCCAGAAAGGAAGCCATTCCCTTACCTGGATCCAGGGATGTCTGCGAGGCAGCTGATTCAACTGGATGGGTGACTCTCCCTGTCCAGCCTCCCCCCACAGCACCAGAATCCTCTGATGCAGAGATCAGCAAACCCACGCTTGCCTAGAACTGGAGGCAGAAGTATAAACCCAGCACAGGATTTTCTCGGCAAGTAAGTCTTCAAAATAACTGCTACATCTTTTGTGAACCTCAAATGCCTCTTTCAGAGAAGCTGACACCACCCTTTCAAGGAAAGCCTCTGCAATTGCACAAAATAGGAAGTCTGTACTTCCTATTTTAGCCCCCAAAGCACGCACTTGGATGGGACTGTTAGGTTAACTGGGAAGGGAGGGAAAGGAAGTTTGTCACTGCCAATCTGTGTTAGCAATTACCAGATCATGAGTCTAATGTATTTTAAGAAAGAGAAAGACTGACTGCAGCAGAGGTAAGAAAGATGAAGAAAGAATTTTCTGTTTTTCGTTCCAGTGATATTTCTTGCTTTTCTCTAGACTAGACAATTTTCATGGCAGGAGTCACTCTGGACTTTTGTTTGTACATCTGTATTGGAAAAGTTACCTTTATCTCTGTAACTCTTTATTTTGAGTAGTATTTCTATGTTCTAACCATTTCAACAACAATTAAATTTTAAGTACTATAGTACATAGAGGAAACAGAAGAAAATTGACAAGAATAGCTGATCTGCAGTTATCCTACATCCAAGGCAGCCTGGTCTTTTAATCAAACCATAAAATATAGCCCAGTAGCCTTCAAAAATAAACCTTAGGAAAGTTAGGCAGCCATAAGAGAGAGATGTGCTCAGGTTTGCATTCTCAGGGATAAACCATGGGGTACTAAGATGAGTCCCCAGATAACAGAACACAACTGCCAGAGTCTGTCCTGCACTGCTACTCCTCCTCTAAATCCCAATGGTAGTGACCAAAACCACAGTTATCACAATTATTCTCTCACCAGAACTGCATCATTAAACAAGAAAAAAAAATATATATATAATGTGAATAAGGGAAACATGCAGAGCAAGACAAAGAATATGGAGAGTATCTGAGGAAAGTGTGTGTCGGAAGGTGTCCATACAAATCCTACAGACAATTAAGGGAATATGTAACTTGGCTGGACAGGAAGAATTTATTTGTATTGCAGTTTAAAGGCAGAGGAGGATCCTTGTGCTCTGGTTTTCAAAGGCCAGTGTGTTTATGTTCTTCCAGCACCCTTATAAAAGAGGTCAGTTGTTTCCCAGCAGACATTTTCCTTCCCTTTCCTTTCTCATTGAAAATATTCCTCCATTTTCAGAGACATGCTGAGTTGCTGGTTACATCACAGGATCTAGCTGTCAGTGAAACTCTTCAGATGTCACTTGCTCTGTTGAACTCCAGTAACAAGTAACAAGGAATCCTGCACACCAGAATCTTTGCAAGCCATATATGCTGTTAGGTTTCAAACTTACAATGCATTTTCTTATATATCACATGTAATGTCCCTGACATAATCATTGCACATTGCTTCATCTCCTTTCTAAACTGCAGTGTTACAATGCCTCTGAAGCAGGAAGTTACATTTTGTAATATTTAATAAAATAATGGCAACTAAGTCCCCCCAAAAAACACTTTAAAATAAAAATTGATGAACTAATATTTAACTTTATTTGTTGAAGAATCTGATACAGTAATTTCTTGTTAGTTGTACTTTGAAATACAGTGTCAGACAGCAGAAGATAGAGAAGAAATTGCTGTTTGAGTAGGTATAATATACATTTTCCCAGAACATGGAGTAAGTAGTTTGTACAATTATATAAAAGCCTATAAGGAACACCACAGGTGTACTAGGTTTGGTTCACAGAATTCAATATATTGGTCAATGGAAAAGAAGAAAGCTAAGATGGTCTGCAATTTCTTCACTGAAATCCAAAAAAAGTGTTCTTATTGCTCCTAGGACAAACTCCGAATACCAAGTCAGACTCCAACATGTGAGAAATAATTACACACTGGCACATAAAACCTTCAAATCAGCAAATTAAGAGAAAATTATGGGAGTCTAGGAAAAAAAAGAAAAGCTTATGAAGACGTTCTGGACAAATAATTAGCCTTGGGAGTGTGAACAGAGATTAGAGCAGGTCTTGGGTATCAGGACACCTCTATTGCAGGCTAGCACTGACTTGCTTTGTGAACACAGCCCGTGATTTTATTTCTCTATTCCTCACCTTTCTGGTCTCTATGTAGATGTCTCTATTGCAGAGGAGTGCTAAAGGGCTGAAGAAGTTAACTAAGTTCAGATTTTACACTGAAAAGTAATATATTACT
>VZTN01023426.1:2424-37534 GCA_013400515.1 Erpornis zantholeuca
AGTATTAGCATCAATATTGCAGAAAAATTTTGAAAAAAATGTTAGATTTTTATTTGATAGTAGTTATAGGGTTGAAATAATGTCAGGCTTAAAGACACTAAAATTTATCTTGTAGTGTTAATGTTTCTTTTTCAAATGAAAGTCATGTAGCAAAGGCTGTAGGTAGTAACCTGAAGCCTCCTGTAGAATTAATGAAGTGATGAAATGATTGTACCTTGAATGTCAATATTTGTTACATAACAGAATCATTTCAGCTATTCTTAGTAGCTCTTTACTTCCTTTTTTCTCTAATTGGAAAACAAATTTTTATATATAAATGTTTCTAACAAACACATCTGTTTTTAATAAACAGGGACATGAAGTCAAAGTTATAAATGTTCTTTTTATGGATATTTTTAAAATAACTTATGTCTAATATTTTTAACAAATCAAAGATATATGCTCAAACAGTACATAACTCATATTAAAACATATTTTCCCATAAAATAGATCCTAACCATCATTATTGCAGATAAAGTAATAGTCTCTAAGGGAACCAAAGATTTAATGAGAACATTTCACTGAATTGTTGCTGCACTGCTTGTTAGTGAGAACGGTTCAGTAAACAAAAACTAATCCACTAGAATTAGAATCAGGACAGAATTATAAAATATTCTGGGAACTGCAAGTAACTCAGCATTGTCAGGGAAAAAAACTTCTCTCTTGGGTTTACATGACATCAGTAATACAATTTCTCATAGGGACCTACATGTTCAATGCATTCACCTTCAGCTGGTGTTAATTAGGTTTAAATAATGAAGCTCCCATTCACTGTAACAAAACATTATTTCATTGTGTTATGTTTATGTTTTTTGCATTATGATTTCATTAACTTGTCTCAGAAATCCACTAATATCTTTCTTACTGTTTTGATTTTCACCATCACTCAATGATGCTTCAATTAACATTTTGAGAAGTGCCTGGAGATGGAATTATTAATGAAATCATAGTTACAATGGAAGTACCTCTTGACCTTTTGGTGGCTTTTAGCTTATGTTTTATTCTAAGCCATATTTTGTACCTTTGATCTATGTGATCCAATGAAATCAAGACATTCTTAACTTCCTAGAAACGAGTGATGGAGTGATGTGGACTGTCAATCTAATAGAATTAAAGAGTTCTAAAAAAAATAGGACCCGTATCACATTTATATTCTAAAAGAAGACCAATCAAATGCGTTTTAGTAAAATAATGTAAATTCAATTACAGAAGACCATGAGCTTCCATTATCAACAGTCTACTGTAATCCCACAAAATAGGAAGGAATGAAAAAAGGAAATGTTCTTTTTAACTTTGTTTCATAAGAATATTAAAAGTTATTAGAAAGAAGAATACATTTAAGTATAAAGAGATTAAAATCACAATAAAATAATTCTCTACTTTTAGAGTAAAATCCTGTATTTTATTTCACCAAAAAACTTCAGAAACATTAACTCAGGTCTAATCATCCTTTGGGCGAAGATAAAGAGAATTTCTTTAGTAGACCTTAGATTGAGGCAAATCACAGAAATTTAGAAGTAGAGATGCTTAAACCTCAATGAGTAGAAAGAGTCATATTGCAAACAAAAACTAAAAATGTATTAGAACTGAACTTCTGGCCTTTCTCTGGTCTAATCTACTCAGATGACTGCAGACAGCATCAGTTAGCATGAAGTAGTTGCTTGGAGGAGCAGAGCCAACAGTGCTTGTTTTTCACCACATGGCTTTTCTGCAAGAGGAGTTCATAGGCAAGAGCCAAAGAATGGCAGGAGCTTCATATTGCTTTATTTCATTTAGGAGCATTAGTGGGAGCATTGCCTGGCCACTAATTCTCATGAAAGATTTAGGAACTGACTACAAATGTCCTTTGAGCTGTCAATACCATCACCAAACATAGCAGAAAGCAGAAATTTGTGCCAAAAGTTAGCAAGCACCTCTTTACATGAAAAGAAGAGGGAATAAATACAAGGAAACCAGAAGTGAAATACTGCACAGCTAACAATCTAACAATTGAGGTCAAAATATAAGGAAGTTTAAAGTAAAAAATAAAAAAACAGGAATTGCAGATTAAAATTAAACAAATTTCTCAGCAGACTACTAGGGCAGTCTAAGCCATCAGTTATCAGTGAAGGTCCTCTTATGCTGGGAGACCATTCTTCCTCTTTAAATCTAGGATTGTGGACATACCAAGAATTGCCAGCACGGTGCTGTCCTTCAGGACTTCCATGGAACCTGAGCACACAAAGTAGATCGCTTGCAGGGCATCTCCCTGCCGGAGGAGGTATTCCCCAGGAGCACAGAAGGAGGTTTTGATGTGGAGAGACAGGGACCTGAGGCAACCACGACTGGCACACTCGAAAAGGGAGAGCTGCAAAATCTCCTTGTTCAAGTGCATGGTGATGTCTGAACGCAGCTCGTCTGGGAAGTCTTTTAAAAGCTGTCCAAAAGATAGGAAAAAATTTTAAAAAAGGGAAAAATTGTAAAATTATTTGTTTCTGCTTTTGCAGAAGTGGGCTGATTTAGTAGTGCTGCACATGTCATACTGATGTAAATACTTTCTTTTGACTTTTCTTACCCCCTTGATGAGTCATGCTATTTTAATAAAATTTAACACTGATAAATTCCAGGAAAAACATGAATAAATATATACCTTTATACTACCGAGAAGCCCCCACAAAACAGCCTCACCAAACAAACCTTCAGGAAAAAAGTTTAACACTCTTTGTATGAATTCCCTCTAATACACAATTTAAGTTTGTCCAAGTTCTTCTCAGCTGATAGAACACAGTATGCTGCTCAGGTGTACCACTGTATACAGGGACATATACAATCAAAACAGAGCAACATCAACACAGTTTAGACTTTCCTGAAAATCCTTCTATAAAATCCATCAATATAAAATATAACTTCTTCTATAGCAAAGCCACTGGAAGAGGAATAATTAAAAAAACCTGCCTTGAATGTGTTTTTGTTTTTGTTGTTCTTGTTTAATTTTTTAATAATATAATTGGACACTGAAGGAGGGTTGGGAAAGAAATGGAGAAAAGGTGCATGTTCAGTGGAAGAACCTGTGGAAACTAAAAACCATGAGGTCTTCCTTTTCTTCCCTTTCAATCTGCAAGCCCACAAAGAGTTTTGTTTGTAGTTTGAGGGGATGTGGCATCTGAACAATGCAATCAGCTAGTGCTTGACCTGGTGGGCTCAGACAAGGCATTTTATCCATAGGAGGCAAATAATGACAGACTGATGGTCTCTCCAGGAGCTGTGGTTGTAGTACAGCAGTCACTCACTTTCAGTGTGAGTAAAGGTACAAAAGGTACAAAATCATTAACCACACCTAAGAAAGCTTTGACATCTAAGTAATTTTTGTACCTTTGTAAATCTTGCTAAGCTCCTTTTGTTGCTAAGATGCTGTTGAAAATCCCATTCTTAGTGTTGTTCACAACACAAAAAAGAATTTATCAGGAAAAGAATGTTCCAAACCCCAAATCTTTTTTCTTATTTCCACATTATCTTTAGAGACCACTGAGTTTTATTACACAGATAACAAGAAACCTGAAGGGAGTGCTCCATTCAAATCACACTCCTACAGAGAGAAGCCATTATTTCTCCTGCAGTATGGTAACACATAACCTGGATAAGTAATTTAAAACAAGCAAGCATGGACACCACCAGAAATCTGTCTTTTGGTTTCACTCTCAAGTTACAATCTGCAATATTTAAAAATGTAGCAATATAAATAACATAAAAATTCAGGCTAAACAACTTGTTAACAGTATTGCAAAAAAAAAGATGAAGGAGGGAGGAAAGGACATTAAAGTCCCTCCTTTAAAAAGGACCTAAACTCCCCATGTAGATATTTTTTTTAGTGAAAGACAGGACTACTCATTATAGCATTTCTGCTAGCATCATCTAAAAGGTTTCTGATAAATGCCTCTTCATCATTTGAGAATCATGGAGGACTATATTTAATTACCTTTTATGGTCTTTTAAACCGGATTTTTCTATAGTGTACCTTCTTCTCGGGATATCCTATCTTTATTTTTATGCATGGTTTTCTTTGGTATGTAACTTCACACAAAAAACAGCATCACAAAAGAAAAATTTCCCCTCTCCTTGACTCTAAGTTCATAGTCAAAACAACCAAACACAAGGCCCCCTCCCTCATTTGGTTACCTCGTTGGAATCAATTCCATTATTGACAGACCACGTGGTTTGGAAATATTCAAGCATCCTTTGCTTTAGTTGCTGTGGCAGGTGATGGACCCGTATAAAGTCCTTCAAATCCTTGGTTCTTGTGTGATAAAGGGACCATCTGGAGTACATCCTCTGAATTATGGCAGTCACATTGCCAAACACCAAGGCNACTAATTCTCATGAAAGATTTAGGAACTGACTACAAATGTCCTTTGAGCTGTCAATACCATCACCGAACATAGCAGAAAGCAGAAATTTGTGCCAAAAGTTAGCAAGCACCTCTTTACATGAAAAGAAGAGGGAATAAATACAAGGAAACCAGAAGTGAAATACTGCACAGCTAACAATCTAACAATTGAGGTCAAAATATAAGGAAGTTTAAAGTAAAAAATAAAAAAACAGGAATTGCAGATTAAAATTAAACAAATTTCTCAGCAGACTACTAGGGCAGTCTAAGCCATCAGTTATCAGTGAAGGTCCTCTTATGCTGGGAGACCATTCTTCCTCTTTAAATCTAGGATTGTGGACATACCAAGAATTGCCAGCACGGTGCTGTCCTTCAGGACTTCCATGGAACCTGAGCACACAAAGTAGATCGCTTGCAGGGCATCTCCCTGCCGGAGGAGGTATTCCCCAGGAGCACAGAAGGAGGTTTTGATGTGGAGAGACAGGGACCTGAGGCAACCACGACTGGCACACTCGAAAAGGGAGAGCTGCAAAATCTCCTTGTTCAAGTGCATGGTGATGTCTGAACGCAGCTCGTCTGGGAAGTCTTTTAAAAGCTGTCCAAAAGATAGGAAAAAATTTTAAAAAAGGGAAAAATTGTAAAATTATTTGTTTCTGCTTTTGCAGAAGTGGGCTGATTTAGTAGTGCTGCACATGTCATACTGATGTAAATACTTTCTTTTGACTTTTCTTACCCCCTTGATGAGTCATGCTATTTTAATAAAATTTAACACTGATAAATTCCAGGAAAAACATGAATAAATATATACCTTTATACTACTGAGAAGCCCCCACAAAACAGCCTCACCAAACAAACCTTCAGGAAAAAAGTTTAACACTGTTTGTATGAATTCCCTCTAATACACAATTTAAGTTTGTCCAAGTTCTTCTCAGCTGATAGAACACAGTATGCTGCTCAGGTATACCACTGTATACAGGGACATATACAATCAAAACAGAGCAACATCAACACAGTTTAGACTTTCCTGAAAATCCTTCTATAAAATCCATCAATATAAAATATAACTTCTTCTATAGCAAAGCCACTGGAAGAGGAATAATTAAAAAAACATGCCTTGAATGTGTTTTTGTTTTTGTTGTTCTTGTTTAATTTTTTAATAATGTAATTGGACACTGAAGGAGGGTTGGGAAAGAAATGGAGAAAAGGTGCATGTTCAGTGGAAGAACCTGTGGAAACTAAAAACCATGAGGTCTTCCTTTTCTTCCCTTTCAATCTGCAAGCCCACAAAGAGTTTTGTTTGTAGTTTGAGGGGATGTGGCATCTGAACAATGCAATCAGCTAGTGCTTGACCTGGTGGGCTCAGACAAGGCATTTTATCCATAGGAGGCAAATAATGACAGACTGATGGTCTCTCCAGGAGCTGTGGTTGTAGTACAGCAGTCACTCACTTTCAGTGTGAGTAAAGGTACAAAAGGTACAAAATCATTAACCACACCTAAGAAAGCTTTGACATCTAAGTAATTTTTGTACCTTTGTAAATCTTGCTAAGCTCCTTTTGTTGCTAAGATGCTGTTGAAAATCCCATTCTTAGTGTTGTTCACAACACAAAAAAGAATTTATCAGGAAAAGAATGTTCCAAACCCCAAATCTTTTTTCTTATTTCCACATTATCTTTAGAGACCACTGAGTTTTATTACACAGATAACAAGAAACCTGAAGGGAGTGCTCCATTCAAATCACACTCCTACAGAGAGAAGCCATTATTTCTCCTGCAGTATGGTAACACATAACCTGGATAAGTAATTTAAAACAAGCAAGCATGGACACCACCAGAAATCTGTCTTTGGTTTCACTCTCAAGTTACAATCTGCAATATTTAAAAATGTAGCAATATAAATAACATAAAAATTCAGGCTAAACAACTTGTTAACAGTATTGCAAAAAAAAAGATGAAGGAGGGAGGAAAGGACATTAAAGTCCCTCCTTTAAAAAGGACCTAAACTCCCCATGTAGATATTTTTTTTAGTGAAAGACAGGACTACTCATTATAGCATTTCTGCTAGCATCATCTAAAAGGTTTCTGATAAATGCCTCTTCATCATTTGAGAATCATGGAGGACTATATTTAATTACCTTTTATGGTCTTTTAAACCGGATTTTTCTATAGTGTACCTTCTTCTCGGGATATCCTATCTTTATTTTTATGCATGGTTTTCTTTGGTATGTAACTTCACACAAAAAACAGCATCACAAAAGAAAAATTTCCCCTCTCCTTGACTCTAAGTTCATAGTCAAAACAACCAAACACAAGGCCCCCTCCCTCATTTGGTTACCTCGTTGGAATCAATTCCATTATTGACAGACCACGTGGTTTGGAAATATTCAAGCATCCTTTGCTTTAGTTGCTGTGGCAGGTGATGGACCCGTATAAAGTCCTTCAAATCCTTGGTTCTTGTGTGATAAAGGGACCATCTGGAGTACATCCTCTGAATTATGGCAGTCACATTGCCAAACACCAAGGCATGCATCAGAGCTAGAGAGTACAGAAGTTACATGCAGCGTGGAGTAAAGATCAATAAAAATTAACACAGAAAATAAACTGCAAAAATTTCCTGATTGAGAGATATAAGAAAGCTTTTGAATACAAGACTCCTTGAATAATATTATATTAATATGTTATTAATATGATTATTCATTTCTGGATTTTGGGGCACTATGAGTCACACTCATGGGACAGGGTGGAACAACAGCTGATTCTATCCAGTCAGGGTACCCAGCAAAGGAATGTCCAAGTTAGTTAAGTCCATAGTCTAAGAGAAAAGGAAAGCAGAACATGGAATCATAGAATCACTTTCTGGCTTTCACTGGACCAAGTTGTTCAAAGCCCCATCCATCCTGGCCTTGAACACTTCCAGGGGTGAGGCATCCACAACTTCCCCGAGCAGCATCTTCCTGTGCCTCACCACCCTCACAGTAAAGAATTTCTCCCAATACCTAATGTAACCTACTCTCTTTCAGTTTGAACCATTCCCACTTGTCCTGTCCCTACAGGCCTTTGTAAAAAGTCTCTCTCCATCTTCCTTGAAGGCTCCCTACAGGTAAAGGAAGGAGGACATGTAGGCAGGTATGCTCAGGAAATAATGAGATACTAATAATCAGTATGAAAACTAGACTCAAATAGTGTGTTGGAAATGACATAGAATATAATAGATTTCACATAACTCATGTAAATACATACAATTACTAATGGAGACTGTGTGTAATAGAATGAGGTTGTAAAAAAACATTTAAAGATGTATTGTATTCTGGGGGACATATTTTTAAAAAAAGTCAGGAGAAAAACCATTGTAAAGCAGAAACTCAGGCTAAAAGAAATATTCAAAGAGAGAATCTGATTTCTTATGTTGCTGAACTGGGTCAAATATGGTTAAAATAATTTATCCAAAAATTCTGACATCCTGGAGTTTGTCTACAATTAGTAATGGTCTTGGAAATAAAAAGACTAGAAGCAAAATTGAAGAAATATTTACAGATATAGGTCATCTGGGTTTGCCTTTGCAAATTGTGTTTGCCCTTGCAAATTGTGTTTGCCCATTATGAGTTGGAAAAATCACTGTTAAATTGTAATGTGGTATTGATCTGATGTATAGAATATACACATCTACAAAAGGTTTATTGAAAAAAAATTACTAAAAAACTTGATTATTTCTCTAAAGGGACATCTGTCTTTATAGTGCTTGAAAGTAAGCAGACAGACTCCTAAGAGTGACAAAGGAATTGGTTTATAAACAAGACAAACAAGCTGTTGACCTTGTATGTCAATTTACAGATGTCCAATGTGAGTGAGAAGAGACAAGGTGAAACAGGAGGAGGAAAGGATGCACTTTTAAATGGTAGAAAGAGATAAAAATTCTGGGGTTTGGTGTATTAGAAAATATTCACAGGCTGAGTAAAACACAAAGGAGCTAGTAACAATATCTATGTTCTTATTGTGAAGGGAGTGTAGAAAAACAGATAAAAAACTGCAGTGATAGTTTTTTATAGCAGAAAGAAAATGATTATGTGTATAGGAAGAATAGTAAGCCTAACTGGAAATTTATTTCTAAAAAATAATCAGCTATATCAGCTAGGTGTTCGTGATGGTGCAGTGAATTGCTAAGTCATTAATGTCAGAAGTTAAAGCAACAAAATGTGAGGGACTGGTGTAATACTAGATGTAGGATATTATACTAGAGATATGACAGCTAGGTCTGAAACAATTCAGCCAGACACAGATAAATAGGTTAAAGAAAAAGTGTGGTCTCTTTAAGGATGCATTAATCAGTTTAAACAGTGGGGAGGTATAAAGCATTAGGTGGTATATGAATGCACACATAAGAATCACATGTGTAAGTCTCTCATCAGACTCCAAGGTTAGGAGCTGGACAGTGTAGAGATCTTGTAGAGATGTTATTATAGGCACAAATTCCATCTAGAATTTTATAATTATGGCAGAATCTGTCTTTGCCTATATACATTGGAAGGCAACTGCTTCTCATAATGACAAGCTATTCTTGGCTGTGACAGGCATTAGAATTCTTTATCAAATAATCATACACTTACCCTACTTTCTGTAAGAAACCTATTATGCCTCTGTCTAAACCCAAGTAGGACAAGCTCAATACTTCAAGGAACTGTATTTTATAAAGTGGCCTTTATTTTAATGGATATTCCAAGTCACATTTTAGTTTCTTAGGGAACAGAGGAACACCTCTGATCCCAGAAAGGGCTGGAGCAACTAGAGTGGGCCTCCAAATTCTTAAATACAAATACAATATTATTTGCTGAAAGAACATGGAGAGTACAGGACAGATCATGGTATGATCACCTGCTGGAGGACAGATCTGATTAATATTTTACAGATGCTGGGTATTCTAGGAATTCTGGTTACATTTTGATAAGTAAATATTCTTTCCTACTTTAAGAAGACATACTATATTGAACAAGACATTTTATTTTCAGAATATGGCTTGTTAAAAATTTAAATTTCAAATTCATGCAAAATAAAAATTAATATGAAGACACCAGTAAATATTGAAAAGGTATGCTATAAGTTATTTGTTTGTTAAGTTTACATTTCTTTATTCTTTACTCAACTTTTTCATGATTTAAGTAAGTTCTTTCAGTTTGTAGTATCATACTTTAAAGAGATATAGAAAAAATACTGATAAACTAAATCACCCTATCCATTACACCAGAAATTTCATAAACTGAAGGCTTGGTCAAAAAGACTGAAAAACTTGCACTAATTTTTCTCATAATATCACTTTCCACTAGAGAACTTTAGGAACATCAGCCAAAACCATACACTAGAACAGGTTTTAAGGAATGAAGAGGTATCATGTCCCTAAGCATACAGATCAGCACTTTATTCCTCACAGAGTTTTCTCAGGCATGCTCACTCATCTCCACAGTATCATTCCAGCTCCTTCAGTTTCCTTGATTTTCCTCAATAGTATCTAAAATACAATTCCTCAAGAAAATACCTGCAGATCAGCCTGCTCTGTTTTTTTTACCTGGACATATCGTGCTCACTGGACCCTCACAGATATAAATCCCTTCTCCTACCTGCTTGCCTATAAACAACTTTGTCATCAGTTCCCTCTTACTCCACTCAGTTGTCTAGTTCTTCACAATTTATTCAATGTGCAAGCATATTATTTCTGTCACTTAATAATACAAGAAATGAAAGTGAAATTGTTCTAACTGGGTGAAATAAATGTATAGGATACTTCTATATTCTACTCCATTATATTTATCAAAGCTCTGCCAAATTAAAGTGAATTAAATATTCATCACTGCCTTGCACAGGAGATCTCTTGATTTCTTAATAGAAATGAAAATTCCTTCCTTCATTCCAACAGATTTTATGTAGGGAAAGCCAAAGAACAGAGACCACAGTGTATTTTAAAACTATAATTTTATGCAACCACCAAAAGCAATTCATGAACTGTTTGTGGTTTTGTGACATTATCAAAACCAAAATTATATAATTCTTGGATGATTTGTTATATTACTGCCTCTCATTTTCAGGACTGAGGAAAATGAAAATAATTCATTGAACAATTCTTATGCCACTTGATGCTGCAAATATGTAGTTTACAGCTAATTCATCATGTTCCCTGGCTTTCAAGGTTCAAATTTCCAATTTATTGTTGCCCAGGAAAATTTATCCTGCAAAGCTGACACCCAGGGCTTTAGTGCCTAGCCCCAGCAAAATACCTTCTAGCATTTCCAGAACAACTAAGCAAGCAGAAAAAACAAAAATAAAGGAGGACAGAATACTCTAGCAGTGATTTGGTTCTACCCCTCATGCCCAGTGTGACATCTTTGAGCTGTATTATGTACACATTGTGAAATAGCACACCTGATTTTTCGTGGGATGAAGATGAATGTAAAGGCAGAGCTCCAGGTACTTTCTCTAAAGGCCTTGGCTTACAAATCTCTGCTGGTTGTACCCAGCAGGTACAACCAGGTACCTCAGCAGGTACCTTGCAGGTGCCTCAGCAGAAGGAAGGGGACCATGAATGAGCATGTGGCTTGCTCCAAGTATGACTCGGTAATCATATGAATCAAATGGAAATGTTACTAAGAGCTCCAAATATGACAAAAACATTGCATTCTGACTCAAATCTGTATCAAATGGCTATCGATGAAAATTGAACTACTTTTTTTATGCTAAGGCTCACCCAACAATCTCCTGGCTCCGTCCTGCCTCTCCTTCTTTCTCTCTGGTCTTGTCCTTCAGATGAGGATACGCAGCAGCTCACAGACACATTGTCCTGTGGGCTGCCCACGTCCCCTCATCACCATTCCCAGGGCTGCTGTGGGGACTGAGCTGCAGCTGATGTGCACATCCTACCTGGCTGTCTGGGAAAGTGTCTGCCACCTGACTGAAATCCCCAACACATGGCTGTCGGAGTCCAGGGAAGCCTGAAAGCTTCTCCTGCTCCTCTGGTGGTTTCTTTATATCCCCAGAGCTCCTCAAAAGTGGCCTAGCCAGCGACCTAGNCAATAAGATGAGGGTTTAATTGTATTGAAAAGAAAATAAAATATGTATTGTTTCTGAATGGTTGTTAGTAAGATATCAAAGGTAGCTGCTTTTTAGCTGCCATTGCCTTTCTGCCCTGGTGTCCTTGGAGGATGCTCTCTCTCCCTCCGAGGTTTTGATAAGAAAAATAAACAACTCGTAAAAAAGCAAAATGCAGTCTTGCTGCATTTTTTCCAACATGATGAACCAAAGGAAGAAAAGCCCCAGGGCAGAGGACAGGGGTTGGAGCCCCCAGCTCCAACCCCAGCAGGGGCCCAGGCCTTCAACACATGGCTGGGCCAATCTCACCCTTAATAATGTGAACTTGCATTTTAGTGGGTGACACTCTTTCCTCACCATAAGTGAACAAAAGCTTAGAAATATGTCTGCCTAAGAGAGTTTTTCTGTGTAAACCAAACTTATTTCCTTCTTCTTAAATTAAATTTATTAAACCTCATTTTGTGTTTTTTCAGGGTTTCTTTCAAGAAACTTAGCAAAATTTCAGATTTTATTTCACTTTTTCCTGCTCCTTGAAAATGTTTTAAATGATGCTTTGTCGTACCTACCCCCAATCAGCATTGTGCAAATGGAGAAGATTTTTTCAGCATCGGTATTGGCTGAAACATTTCCAAAACCAACACTGGTGAGGCTGCTGAGAGTGAAATACAGGGCAGCTATATAGGCACTTCTGATTGATGGGCCTCCTAGTGTATTATTCTCATAATAAGGAGATTCAATACGTTTTCCTAGCTCATGAAGCCAACCTGCAAAACAAAGCATAAAAAGAATTACTATGAGTAATACAGACACCACCATAAAAACTACATATCATATAAAAACAAACGAGTTCTATAAATCCCCACAAACCTACTTAAAAGGCAGTATATTCTTCACACAATTCCAAGAATAAAAAGAACATTAAAATGTAAGAATTTAAACAGCACTTTGAGTATTGTGTCCCTGGGGTATTTATTTTTATGTATGATTTTTTATGATAAGAACTGCATTTCTGCATTGAAATCAAGTGGTTTTGAATTGCATATTACAGGTCTAATTAGATAATTTATAAAATCCATTAAGTCACTGAAAAGAAAAAAATCTTCACCTAATAGCACTGCAGAAACAATGCAACATCATTTGATTCTTTCCATTAATTAATGCTTGGAAAGCTTTTTGACATTCTAAGACTAAATCATTATAATAGTAATTACATATTCAGAGCTTTTCACATGTTAGTAGAAAAGATTCAAAGAACTAAACATAACTTACAAACCAGAATTAATTTTCAAAATATGCTTCAGTAAGTATTTTCTAAATTGTTCATTTAATCTTTCCTTTCATTTTGATAAATGAGTCTATGTGTGCCAGAGAAAGCAGAATTAGCTACTGCCTCAGATATTTGGAAAAAACAACAAAACAACCCCAAAACAACAATGCAGGAAAAAATATGCAGCTGGAAAACACAACCTGAATGAATTGCATAACCACAATACTTCACAAAAATCAAGATAAGGGAAAAAAGAAGGATAAAAATCTATTTGTGTGCTCAGCTTTGCCTGTTAAACAGCTTGCTTGGGAGATTGGGAATCTTTCTTGGGTATACAGGGAGAACTGTATATAAAGAAAATAATCCTGACAGACAGAGTTTTATTTTTAGGAAAATTGTTTGGAGGTCCTTTTGTAAGCTGGGACCTGACAGACTGAATCACCTCCTGAAGCTTATTCTCTCTCCACTTCATTCCGCATCCTTTTCGATGAATCCAAAAATGAAGTGGGGGAAATCTCATTGCACAGGACGTCTGCAAAAGTAGGGGATAGATTTAAAGTATCTGTCCCAGCACTTCCAATTAAGTTGGGAAAAATGTCTGTAGGAATTGAGCACCTAGAGTAGACCTGCTGAGCAATGGCTGCCCCCATGCTGAGCTCCAGGCTTTCTGGCGTGCTCTCCTCCAGAGAAAGCTTAGGCAGAAGGGCTGGGTAATGGCAGAGCAAGGTCTGGCCATGACCCTGCTGACCCACTCTGTGCAGGACAGCGAATTTAATCAAAGGCATAAATGAAAGCAATCTGCATTGTCCTATGATGGCAGTACTGAGTAGGATGTTTTACTTTGCCAACAGACAAGAAAGTGTATGAAAATCTCCTTGATTTTGCCTGGATGAATAGTATGAATCATGTGGGGCTATTTTGTATTTGCAGCTCCAATTATTTAAAATGAAAGTAAAGCAAAATGGGGGAAAAGAAGCCTAGCTGAGTCAATACCAGTCTGTGCACTACTCTTTTTCTGAGATTACACTACATTTCCCCAACAGTAACATGGCCCTTTGTATGGCAGATTTAACTCCTACATTTCTATTGTAGGGAATGTAATCACAAATATTAAAGAACATAGAGTAAGAAAATCTCTGGCAGAGAGGAGAAAAAGTTAAAGGAAGTCTATCTAAACCTAATGGAAAGTAATACAATCAATAAGTTCAAGATCAGCTCAAGATTGTTTTAGTTGCAAAACTGAAAAAAATAAGTTATTTTAAAGAACTGTAACTGATATGTTTTTTAGGAGAAAATCTTCCTTGGAGTGTTCTAAAAGCCACTGAATCTCAGCCTGTGTATTTCCATTTTTCTCACTTTTCATGCATTTCCAGTATTATCCAGGAAAGGTGGATCACTGCATTCTTTAATGGAGAAATATATGTGAACTTGTTTCTCCTTTACAACTCTATGTTTGTTTCCTTTACAATTTTATGTTCAAGGTTTTCATCCAACCCTAAGGAAACATCATTGTTCCTAAAAGATTCATTACTGCTAGTAAAGGCAAGGTAAACAATTGTCTCTACATTGTGTCAATCAGTAGAAGTCTCTATAGTATTTCTACAATAATCCCACTACCAAAATGCCAATATAATAATTTTATCATTTCTAACACACACTTCTGGCCAAGACACCAGTATTTCAGATGAGTTTGGTATTCAGTGTCTAGTTCTGTGGTATAAATGTTCTCCTCAGTTGGATGTATGGCTTATCACTGAGCTACAACTGTAGCAGTTAGCAATGATTAGTAATTCTTAATGATTGCTAAAATAATGCCCCCAATGTAAAGAAAAGCTATTAGGTAAATTTATTTAGAGATTTGGACTTGGAAGAGAAAACATATCTCTGAAAATGAAAACCCAAAAAAGATATTCTTCTGACTTGGAGATAAGGACATGTTTACAGCTTCTCATTTCTGTTTTGGCTGGCAGAGATTATCCCAATCAGGAACTTTTGAAAAAAATTATATAAAATGATGTTTCAGCCAGCATTTGTAAAATGCTGCAAAATCTTCTAGATCAACCTCATATTGATACCACTCATAATTTTGCTGATAGCACTGCATTTTTTTTTTTCAGTTTCAGGGTAGAGGCAAGATACTGTTGGGTGTAAATACTTTAATAAGCCAGTGGAAATAGTCATGAGGTAGCATCATTGACTAATGCCTTTTCCTTTTCAGTTCCTGTAGGCAACAGCTCTCAGCAGATTCTCTAGCAAACTTGAGTAATTAATTTCTGCCCTCAGGGAAGAAGAGAAAAATAAATATACCTTGTAGTCAGTGGAACTTCCTAGAATTTAACATTATGAATCTTGTCTGGTTCAGAATTAGTATTGTCTAGGTATAGCTCTCTGGCTTTGAAAACATTTTAAAGTGCCAATTAGCATAATTAAGAGGAAGGCCTTTCAAAGGGAAAAAGAGCACTTAAGTAATCAAGTCCCATTGGAAAAGTCAATAGGAATTGGATATCTAGCTCCATTAGGCTACTTTGAAAATTGCTGTAAGAATCTGTATTGAGTTTCATTTGCTTATATCTGGGAACTGCTCAAGTATCAACAAAAGCCTAAAAAAGCATTTTAAACTCCATAGATGACATACTTTTTAACTGGATGTAAACCACATTATTTCATTTACTAGACATCCAGAAAATCAGTCCTTCCCCTGGCTTGGTGCTTTCTCTTCATTGAGTATGTACAACATACTCCCTGTAATTTGCAGCTCCATTCTACATTACTACTTAGATTTTCCTTACATGCCAGACACTTAACATACCAGAGTACTGTCTGGTTCTTCAAAAACATAGAAATTAGTTGCATTTTCTAATGCATTTATTAACCATAATACTCATTCTAAAAATAAGACAAACATTTTTTTTTCCCCACTTAAAAAATAGATCAAAAGTCTCTGGTTTATTCTGCACTACAGTGTCAGGAAGATAAGGAGTGCCTCTTGCAGCATCCCTGAATGTCTGAAAGCAATAGTAGTGATGATGCTGAAAGAGAAAAGTATGAGATAAAGGTCAAGCTTCTCTCAGCTATGATTCCACACCAAATTTAGGGACTTCAAATATTCCTAGGGAAAAAGCCTATCTGCTCTACATATTCACATTTTTTGTACATTTAGATAGTATTTAAACCTCATGCCAGACCATACTTGACCCTTTCATGATTAGTAAGGAAAGAGAGTAAGCAATACTATGCTAATAGTAGAGAAAGAGAATATGTAGTGAGAAATGCTAGAGTTATCTAAAGAACACTCCAGGTTGTCTTTAGTAAGGGTTATCTTTAAGGACCGCATTTGAGGCTGAGTTTTGTTTTTCTGGTTGAACTGAAAAGAAATAATAATAGAAGAATGTCCTGAACTGGAGCACATGGAGCCTTCTGATATAAATAGATTATAACTTTCAACACAGAAGTCACTATCTTATGACTACTAATGTGTGTTGCAGTGAACAGTTGAGGGTCATTAAGGAGAAGATAAAAACTATACAAGTGAAATTAGATCCTTCATCACTGGAATGCATTTTTAAATTAAAATCACCATGTAGCCTGAGAGCTGTGTTGGTCCCCGCTGCAGTATTCCCTGATCACTGCTGATAGCTCCTAATTTCAGATCTAGAGCCAGGCAGACATAAGCTGTAGGCTTGTACAGCAAAGCACACCACCCTTTCATTACACAGCTGCACCCTCTGATCTGAAAATAAACATCTCATATTTCCATTTTAAACGGGGGAAAAATGTTCCAAGTTTTTATTTATCTCCATGAACCAAGATTTTTACTTTTATCTGTCTCTATGTTTCTCTGTAATAGCCTCCACAAAATAAACCTTAAGGGAGAACAGTTGCTAAGAGAGAGCAAGTAGGAGAATTTCCTTCCTTTTAGGCAAAACACCTGTGATTACAGTTTCTGTGATTTTAGATGTCCAAATCTTCCCTCAACTCTCCGTGAGGCTTCTTCAGATTGTATCATAGTTTAAGCACATTTGAGGAGGGGAGGCCACAGCTAATATTGTATTTGAAAAAAGACTTTTTCTAACAGCATAATGAATACATTTTACCATATCAAAACCTAATCATCCTTTATTAGACATTAAAACATTAGCTTTGCTCTTAAGATTGCTTCAAAAGTCTTTTGCACATTTACTCTCTAGATGTTGCTGACTGATATAATACATAAAGTATCTAAAGGTGTATAAGGAGATGAAATCATTTTACTTCTTCTGGTATGTATGACTACATTATTGAATAATCCTGGCCTCTGTTCTCATGGTGATTACTTGTTTAAGGTCCTCAGGTTCTTCACAAGAGCTTCAAAGCCTTATTTATTCCTGTCTAGCCAAAATGTTTTTGACATGTGCAACTTTTTCCTGTTAAAATATTTGTAGATTTTCCCCAGACTATTAGAAGACCAAACAGCACCATTCCTACTATTTCACCCTGTGGAATATTGTTGTTATTCTTTCATTGTCACAAAACCAGACCATTTGTATAGGTTTGATCTATGGTGGAGTTTTGCCTGTCATGTTAGGAGAGGCTCCCAGGTACCAGAGCAGATGGTTTTAGGATTAAAGGACCCCAGAGATGACAGGAGCAATCATACCTTCAACCATTGCTTCTGGAGGACTGCAAATGTGCCAGATCTTATTGGACTAGGTCAATAACTAGAACAAGAATCAGGCTTTTCTTTCACACAAATTTGGGGAAAAAAAAAAAAGATACTAAAACCCCCCCAACCCCTCTCTCCCCACTTTCCACCAAAACCAGAACAAGACACATGTGATAGAGTTGCAGATTCTGAGAGTGTGAAAACACAGCTTCAGCTCATGTGCTCAAATGGCAGAGTTGCACACTAGTAAAATACAGGACATGAACTTATGCTCTTTTCAAAATGAAGACAATAAATAAATGTTGTATGTGTAAGAGGGAACCCGAGTTGTGTCAACAAGTACACGGTTCAAAGGAACAGCTCTGTCCAACAGGCTTATATTTGAAGAAAATTAGCTGGTATTCAAGATAAGCAAAAATTAATTATAATGCCTGAAATTTAAACTAGAATGATTTCAATATCAGTACAACAGACATAACCATAATGGCTGCAGGAGAATGAGGAACAATGATCATTAATCTAGTTCCCTTGACCTTTATTCTGCTAACACATTTTCCTGCAAAGAGCAGACCCCTAAAATGAGAAAGGAAACAAATATTATAAAAAAATAACATATTTTAAAAGTACTGAGACTGCTTAAAAATATTAAAATAAGTCACAAAATATTCTAAAACCAAATTTTCTTATTTTATCTTTGTAAAATATGATTCTTATCAGAGTATACTATTTATTATGATTAATTTAATGATTTCTTTTACTTAAATTAGAAAGACATATAATAGGGGTAAGAATGAGACTGGTAGTGTTACAGGACTAAAGGAACATCTACTGCACTCAAACCCACATATTCAAATTTTGTGGAAGGAAATTTTGCCATGACATAGAAAAAACAGATTTAACTTGGACTATATGAAACATAGTTTTACCTTAACTGCCTGTGAATTCAGTCCTTGTGGTAGAAGGGCTCTCAAGGTTGCGCTGTGTGACCCTGGGAGCAGAGCCCAGACCAGCTGTGCTGACTTGGAGCTGCCATGCATGCAGCAAGGACGGGGATTAGTGCTTCAGATCAATGCAAGGCAGGGGTATCTGCCCTCCACAGATCATAGCACTACCTTCCTCTTACCTTAGAAACACACTGTCTGTATACTTTTAAATCTAATTTATGTCTATTTTAGTATTTCCCCACCCTTTTTCTATGTTAAGGTCATAATCCCTTGTAACTTTCCGGTGCATTGATTGCACCAGCTAATCCAAGTAATGAAGGGTTACCTATGTTAAACTTGTACAAGCAGATTATACTTAACCTCTGGTTGAGTATATTTTTCAAGTGCTAGATGCTTCAAAATGTGAGAGGAGGATATTACTTTGAAGGAAACTACCCAAGACTTTCTATAGACATAAATAAAAGTTTTAACACAATTAATTGATAAATGTCCACATTATAGATAATAAAAAAGAAAAAAAAATGCCCAAAAAATCCATTCAGTATTTAATCAAAGAGGAGAAGAATAACCCCTTTTGTTTCAAGTACTCTATATTTCTTTTATTCTGTAGATAAAATCTTTAGAGGGGAGAGGACAAATTTTATAAGATTTCATTCTTCAGATCTCAGATGTTCATCTCTTTAAAGCTTAATCCATAAACAAAAATAGAATCTTCTTTCATGTAAATGTTATATATATATGTCATTTAAACATACCTGTGAAAATATTAACATATTAAAATAATAGCATATTTTTGGGGACCTTGCAAACAAAGTAAATTACAAAAATGTAATATTTTTAAATTACAAGAAAAAGAGCTGAGAATTTCAAAGCCACAGCCTTCTCAGAAACAAACCATGATGAAACATCTCTTCAAAATTATAGATGAGCATTCACCAATAGCAAATTTGAGGATCATTGTCATACCAGTATTTGGGTGAACACTAGGAATGGATAGATTCAATAAATATGCCATTTGATTTCCATTGCATAGAAGCAGGATAGAATTTTTTTATACTAGTATCCTTTGTAAATATATTGGCTGTTGTATTTCTAATTGAATGTATACTTAAAAGGTATCATAAAAAAATTACATTTTGCAGAGCTTTAACTCATCTAACTTGACAAAGTCATAACAAGATATTGACCCATTGTTCTCAAGGAAAATGAAGCTTTCATGGTTAAATAAATACTCAGTGAACTAAGTAGTTTCAGTGGGAAGAGGAGCTCAATCAAGGAATTTAAAAATGGAAAAAAAATCTAATATCTATTTGCAATGTGTCTCATAAAAAGAAAAACACAGCTGAGCCCACAGAAGTGCTGAAAACCTGAAAATTAAGCCTTAATTATCTCATAAAACTCAACTCTAAATTGCAAGTATCACTATTTAAAATAAAAAAGTAGCATTTTTCTTTTCTCATGGTAAAATTGATGCCACCTTTAAGATATGGACAAAACTTCCTTGTAGGAAGTAATTTATTGTCATCACCAAGGTGTAGTCTGTTAAATAATTTATATTTTCATTTTGGGAAGCCATAAGTGCAAGGAGAGGTACTTCCTCTGGAAAGCTTGAAATCCACCCCAGCGAAGGCACTATAAAGGATTATTATGTGATTCCCAATGTCTCTGGTTGGTCACTCTTGGGCATGTTCATGACTTAAAAATGGTAGTGGAAAAGGCCTGATATTAAATACTTGCAATGATAACATTTTATTAGAAAAAAAAATGTTGAAAAGATATATTTTAAAATATTTAGTTAGCAACAAATTAAAACAGTCTGGAGTCTAGCATATCTTCCACCTAATGCAAAATCCTACATAAACACTCTACAAAACACAGTGTACCTGAATTAACAGCAGCTTCACATGTTTCAAGCCCTGCACATTTCTAGCCAGAATCTAACTATGGTTTATGCATTAAATCTTAGAATTTGTAGACGATGTCCTATCTTCTTTTGTCTGCAAAATAAAGTTTTGCGCTTTCACTTTTTCCCCTACTGTGAGTAATCCCTGAGGACCAGCCCTGATAGAGTTTCACAGCCAGAGCCCCAGATGCTTCCTAAAGTTGGTAGCTAATTCATGTGAATTATCTATTTACATTTCATCTTCACCATGTGGCCAAATATTGTCTTTCCAAAGAACTTTGTGCGTGCAAGTAGAGTTTATTCTGGTGAGAGAAGAAATTCTGGGAGAGTTTATTCTGGTGCTGGGTGGAAACATCCTTTTGGGCAGGGGTCCAGGTCAGTCTCCTGAAAAGCAGCTAATGCTCTGCATGAACATAGAGGTTATCACCTCTATAAGGCTCTGGGTGGGTTGTCCCTCTCACCCCTAGGCTGCATAAGGCTGCAGATTGCATCTCTGGGACATGCCACTGGCATTCTGTGGATGGTGGAACCAATCAGACAGATCTGTTTCTCATATTTATGAGGAAATCCCCAATATAGCTCCATACCACTCTCACAGTATAATGTACTAAAGATTCCTCTTACAGCAGAGATACATTTATTCCAAGGTAGAGACCTGTCAATATTACATATAAGAGCTATGTATAAGAATTTTTAGAGCTGACTCAGCAGACCTGCAAGGAACACATTCCTCTTGATATTTTATGATAGTTCTCTAAATATTTAGACTTACTGTTGCAAAGAAGCTCCAGTGTACATGGTCAGTGCACCTACATTCTTGCAGAACTAGGTAATAAATTCCTTCAGCCTCATTTATCAAGGAGTCAGTAAATTTAGGAAAGGAATATTCTTGAAACTCTTCTCTGTGATAAGTTAGTACAGCTCTTCTCAACAGTAATTTGTCAGATGGCTATGTTTGAATATGTGGGAGATTTAAATTCCTCTTGCTTTTGCAAGTCAGAAGTTAACTCTCTCTTCCCCAAATCACTGAATCACAGAATCAACTAGAATGGAAAAGACCTTGGAGATCATCAGATCCAAAAAAAGGACAAGATGGGGAAATCTTCAATATCAACTTTCTGTGACAGTAGCAGACAATACATGCAAAGCACTTAATATAGCTAATTATTTCCATTAAAATTTTTATTTTTACTAGGAATAGTTCACAAACAGCCCTGATGTCGTTAACATATTTGGAGTGAAGAAAAATGCCTTTTCATTTTAAAAAAAATTTCTTGCTTTGTTCTCCCCAGTATCTTTTCCTAGGGTTCTTGCACTAAAAGAAATTAGTAGTGTAAGTAAACTAACTACTTTTTTTGTAATATAGTATAATGTTAATTTGTTTTTCTGATTACAGGTAAACCATACAAATCTAAACATATAGGTAATTTGAGAAATAAAATCGCAAGGCCATAATCAGAAGTATATAAATCACATGGATATCATCTTCTTTAAGGAGATGCTCATGCTGTCACTGCACAAAGAGTTTCAGTATTTAACATTTCTTCTCCTTAGGCAAACTGTCCTTTCCCAGGCTATTAAATGCCTTGCAGCCAAGCTTGGCATTAGGCACGTTTGTGCTCGTCGTCCATTCGGTGCAAAGAGCATGTCCATCTATGCCCTCTTTGCTTCCCTGTGCTCCATCAGCCTCTACCCATCTGTTAGACCTTTTCTTATCTTATATTTAGACTGTAACACCCTCTTGGGCAAGAGCAGCCTTTTTATGCTGTGTTAATTCAGCGATGGAGACAAGAGGGCCTTGACCCATGAGTAGCATCCCAGGTGTTCCTGCAATAAAATTTATGGTAATGAGGGATTTTTTTTATGGTGTCAGCTAATGAGTTAGAAATCTGTTTTGTAGTCTCATGTGTTTGGAGTCCAAATCATACCAAAAAGGTTTTGAGCTACTACAGGCAGGATATTCATGTCTTTTTAAAGAAATAACCATTCTCCTCCATAAGCCACAGAGATGATTTTAAAATGAAGCCTTTATTATCAAAATATGACAAAATATCCCACACAACAAAGCCTTGCAGAATGTAAGTTTTAAAGTTGCTAGCAAAACTTTGTGTCCAAATGTGTGCAGCATGGCATAGTTGGTAAATTAATCTCACCTCTACCCTGCTGTTCTCACCTGCTCAGGTTTCACTATCAGAGAAATACAGAATAAATTCTTTCAATTCTTATGACAATTTCTCAGTCCTAAGAGTTAATATACTAAACTGACTCAGAATCTGCAATTAAATTCTCATGGAGGCAATGACAGTGGTAAACAATACCTTAAAATCTTTGTAAAAAAACCCCATATTGTTTATTTGCAACAGCAAAATATCAAGAGGACTATATTTTTTAGAAAAACAGTGCAATAGCCCGGACCTATTTTATATTTTCATTCTGTCTGACTGCCAGCACTCTGAAAGAGTAGAACTGTTTACTTACAGACTCTGCTGCAAGAGTCCTCTCTGCTTTTTAAATCTGAGTAATGCAAGAAGTGGTCCCTGACAGGCAGTACCTTCCCCTCTCCTGCCATCTTCCCCACTCCAGAAATCGAGCCAACTTCCAGCACCTACTACCTGATCAAATGCAGCCTCCCAGCCCGGCAAAACAGGGGCAGAAGGCTCAGCACAGAAACTGTTTCATTTTTATGTCTAACTACAAATGATGTGTGAACTGCAGAATTGCAATAAAACCATGTCAATTTCCATCTGACTGGCCTGCATCATCGCACAGGAGGTGACAACGACAGTATGGAGTTCAGTTTGGGTCAGTATAGACTGCTGCAGTCTACATGACATCCATTTCTCCTTGTCTTCTGTATTAGTAACATCCATGCTGGTTAGATAAGAGCTAAGTATGTTAACCTTCACTACAATCCTCTCCTTGCTTGATCCATAGATTTGACAGCATTGTCTAAGTGTTTTCCTCTGTGGTCTTATCTAAGGAGCCACTGTGTTTTTACAGGGACCTGCCTCTGACAGGCATATGATAAATGGTATTAGCACTTTATTTGCTCTTGCCTTGTCTTAGTTTTTTATTCCTTGACTCTAC
Organism: Erpornis zantholeuca; assembly: GCA_013400515.1. NCBI lineage: Eukaryota > Metazoa > Chordata > Aves > Passeriformes > Timaliidae > Erpornis > Erpornis zantholeuca. Next base: position 25,739 of record VZTN01023426.1, read on the forward strand.
AACAAAAGTAACATTTTTTTTCAATTCTTTTTTTTTATTATATGCCGCTTCAAAGAATGATCAAAATGACAAAGACAATCATTGACATCATGACAATGACCCAAACATATTTGACTTTTGTAAGGGCGAAATCAACAACTTATTTTGGCATATTTTACTCCAGATGCAGTCTAAACATAATAAACAGCCACTAGAATTTGCACTGTAATAGAGGCTTGAGGTAAAGAAAGAATAAAAAGTAAAGAAGAAAGGGGATGACTTAATGGAAAAGCACACGGAGTTTTTAAAGTTGCAGCAGTTCTGAAATAATACGACCCTATCTGCAGATATGACAGGTCTTTTTGAAGTGTGTGACATAAGGGAATCCTAAGCATTAGCATTTTTATCTCTAGCTCTCTTAAACCTGACAATGAAAAACAATTTAAAATAATTAGGTATAATTATTTTTACAGAATGTGGCTTGTGTAAAACTTTACATGCTGCAGAATTCATTGACATACTCTCACAGCTCCACATCGGCTTCTTTGTCTGAAAGTAGTTACAGGCTAACTTTAAACACTTGTCGCCTGAAAGTACAAAAGGAACAGAAATATTTTCCAGGGTATAAGAAAATGGAAGAGAGCCTGGAAAGAAAAGACTCTTTAATAATTTCTTCATTTCTGTTCAGAAATTTTTTTTTTATTCTGGCCACAGAAAACCTTTCTTTTATCAAGCACCTCCGCTCTGGTAAAGGGCAGAGAAAAAAGAATAAATAAATAGAAAATAGGAATTTAGGCAAAGGACACCTCTAGATTAACAATTTAAGGCATGCTTGTGCTACAGAAGAAAAGTTATTTTATTCATTATGGGATGTCTTTGGAATGCAACATGGTGTTCTAACACCCTAGGATCTCTACCTATGTGATGGGGCGGAGAGGCAGTCAAATCACATATTGAAGCAGTTGCTGAAAACATTTCAAAATATATAGCAAAGGCTTTGTGGGTTTAAACTGGGTTGAAAAGATATAGTTTGAACAGCCAAGATACGAGCTTCAGAACAGAAGTAGAAATTTCTAAGAAATCCTAACAGAACTTCCTCATACACCAATGTGTAGAGACACTAACATTTTAGCAAATGGTACAAAGCTCTCTGGGGAGGGTAGTGCAACCCCAGAACAAGCTACCTAACCAAGGTTTTCAGGACTTGGATGGAGCAAGGTGTGTTTGACCCAATTTACTGGATGTGATAGTCCTGGTTCAACTATCTGGCTGGTTTAAATAAGCCCCAGAGCCTCTCTGCAGCCAAGAGTTTTACAGTTCCAAGCACTCAAGGGTTAAAGACTGATGTAACTTCGAATTGATTGAACAGGGCTTTTATGCACCATATGTTCAACTCCCAACAAATTATACTCTCCAGTGTTCCCATTACAGAAGCCATGTGGAAACATCCTGGTGTTATTTTATCTCTTGGGACTATCCCTTCTTCTGGGGTGTTTACCAGGCAGATTTTTCCCCTATGTGTGGCTCTGAGAATTTCCATTTTGGTTGCAGAAATTTGTCCAGATACAGCTTCTGCACTGAGATAAAAACTTCTTTGTAGAATTAATAAATGATATGTAGGTGATCTGTGGTTCAACACAGCAGGACACTTTGTCACACCTCAGAGCCTGCGTCCACATGACAGGTTTTTACCTTTGACTTAAAAACTCTCCAAAATTTTTTCTACTAGTTACAGAGTCTTGGAAATGTATTAATAATGATGTAAAAATTTCACACTCCATTTAATAATCTACTTTCATGCCTGCTTTTATTCTGGGCTTCAAATCCAATAGGGTATCTCAGTCCTGGGGTATTTGGTGATTGCTAAAATGGTTCAATCAGAAGGCAAAATATGATGTGTAAAGGAAAATACAGTTTAATCAAGGAACTGAGCCTGTAGGAAAGAACAGCAGGGAAGGAATGGCAGAAAAAAGCTTACTGAGGCCCAAAGCAGCTAAAATACAAACTGATGGTAATCTAAATGCAAAGGTAATGTTTCAGGTCATCTCAATAAATGATATTTTTGTTTCACACACCTGCACCTCAAAAACAGTGGTTTGGGTTTACAAATAGAAAATCAAATAATTTCCACAAACTTATTTTCTTTGAATATTTTAAAATTTAAATTTATATTTTAAGTTCTCATAAGGTCTGGTATACACTGGTCTGAAATAAGGGATTTTAATAAAGGAAACCTGTTGTAGAAAGTATATTGAAGTATGGTTTATATTTATTTATATATTTAATATATGAAATGGGTAAAAAAAGTCGGGCCAGGGTTTCAGATAAGCCTTTCCAAGACCTTAATTTGTAAGTATAAGTCTTTACCTTGTGCAGACAGGTTTCCACACATACTTCCCAAATACATTCTGGTGATTACAGTTTTGCACATAAAACCCTCTTGTAGCAGTTAAATTTCTCTCTGTCCAATCTAACAGACTGACAGACACAGAAAATACTATGTGCCTATGCTTGTATTGTACTAAAATAAAGAATATTTATGTTTATCTGCAGATAGGATTTCTTCAAAAGCCAGATGAACTTCCTCTCATTTGTACCTTATTCAAAAGTCTAACCCAATCAGAGAAAAAAGAAGTTTTCTTTCATGATTATTTCACACCATAAGTTTCTTCAAATTTGACTTCTTATATAGTATTTCACACCAAAATTATTTTCACCATTCAGGTAAGTTATCCAGAAGACTTTAAATAAATATTTTTTGATTGTTTTGAAACACATAAGTACATAAATTCTAATTTCCTCATGATTTTAATGGTTTTATCTATATTCATGAACCTCAAAAATTAATGGAAAATTTACACATTGGTGTGTACAATAAAAATGTTACTTTCACAGAGGAGTAGAACACTCAAGGATTAAAAAATGTAATAAAAGTATTTAAAAGCATTTCAGTGTTAGATATTCTCCTGGGATTAAAATTTTCTGTTTGAACTGCTTTAGAGTGTTTCATCATTATGCAATGTTTCAGTCATTTGGTATGTCCTTGTCTTTTTCAAAGTATGTGCAATTTAATAAGTATTTTTTGTAGCCATTTGTAAGATGAGTACTTTGAAAATTTCATAGCTTCAAAGTGATCATCTTGTTTTGGTTGTCGAGATTATTCCTATTTATTATTTCTGTATGACACTCCAGGTACTACTTATTTTACGTTGTGCTGAAGAAACAATCCAAACAAGTTAGCTGGGTCTCCCAGATATTGATATCCCAAAATACTTCACAAGAGTGGCAAGCATCAACCATTTCCTTCAAATATTAATTAGAAGTGAATTTTCAGCCCTGCATCCCACAAAAAAAAAGAAAAAAATGAGTACAGAGGTATTTATATTCCACACAACAATGGACCTTCAACACAGGTACCAAACAGAGCATTACAACTTATTTTGCTAAATTAAAAATACCATGCATGGCATAGGTTTTTTTTAAATTCTTTTTCTTAAAGTTTCCTCTTCAAAAGCAGAAAGGATCATAGTTCCAGAGAATGGGTTCTGTTACTAACAATGACAAAAAATGAAGAAAACTGATAATTGAGAACATAGTGAAGCAGACTGGAACGGAATTTAAAATCAAACATTCAGGTACAGAGATGACAGACTGAAGTGAACAATTGATCACTGCTAGCCAGCGTTGTGCTGTGTGATGCAGTCAGCACGATGTTCTTTCCTGCTCTGCACCAGGATTCATAAATCTGCACTCATCAGTTCTAACCTGATGGATGTGTGTGTTTGGAGCAGTGAAACCAGACCAATATTTTACAGCAGAACACAGCTCTCTTGGCTGAGAAATTTGGAAATTTACAAGTACTCTTTCTGGCAGTGAGGAGGATTCACTTAGTTCTTACAGGGCCACAGAACAAACTGAGCTGCTGTTCCCACTAAAGCAGACCAGGGAGTGCTAGGCACCTGTGCCGAACCTTGCCATCTGCCTGACAGCGTGAGAGCAGGTGCCAGCTGCAGCCTTTCCCCAGACTCCAGTTGCAGTTCATTAGCACCAGCTCTTCATAAGCTGAACATTTGTTGAAATTACTGGAAGCTGTTTTGATGTAGATCCAGGCTCAAACTCCAGAAGGCAGGTCTGGAATACAGAAGCAGGGACATGTACCTGTGTGCTCCAAACACTTCCATCATCTGGGTCCAAAGCCTGATCATTCCTGAGCACTACAGTTTTACCATGTGTCTCCTCTTAGCTGATTTTCCTGACAGCCCCACTGCCTGGGGATTTATGATCACACAAAATCTCAGTTTTCATATATTTTTTCAAACTAAGTTCCTGGTTGCCACTGTTGTTAAGAATATGTAGTGAGCATAAGTCTCACAGGATTCAAAAGCAGACTGATAATCACACATTTAAAAAATCCCATTACTTTTCGTATTTTTTGTTGTGGTTTTTGAATGCTTAGATTTAGTAAAAAATGCTCATGTAACATTCAAACCCAAATTTTTAATCCTTTAGCAGAAGGAAATGTTGTACAGAGACAAAGCTGGAATGATCAAAGATCATTAATAGTGAAGAAAATTCATATATAAAAAAAAGAAAAACGACCCTAAGCCTCTATCTCAATTTTGATACCAAGTCTTCTGTCATGTCTATCCATTTAAGTAATTTTGCTTTGCAAAAATACATTAATATTTACCTGCTTCTAGAGTACATTCTGAGATTTAGTATAATATGAAAACACCAGGACTCAAAACTTAATTATTGCTTTGACAAATAATGCATTGTTTTGATCAATAATGGAAGTAATTGCATTGATTATTCAACAAGGTTTCTACTTCTATTTACTCCATAGTTATGCTGGGTCTAAGAGCACCAGAAACTTTTTAGCTCACTAATATACATTATTCGTGGAAGAACTGGCAAATATACACATACCTAAAAATAGTTTTCTGAAAACAGGATAACCTGAGTTTTAACCTGAATAAATATATCAATGCCACAAGTATCTATTGTCAAAGATATGCTTAAATCTGTACCTTCAGGATTCCTGGCAAAATTGCTCAGGACCTTGTGCAAACTAAAACTGGCTGCCTCTGGTTTCTTAACATAAACTGGGATAAAGCTTCCTGGCAATAAAACTTCCTGGCACTAAAACTTACTGCATTTTGCATTCTCGAGAGAATCACTGGTAAATGTCTCTCCTAATGAATATTCCAGCTCGATGCTGACATACAAAATTCTGACAAGAGCGAAACAACCTGGGGACCACAAAGGACTTGGGCAGAATTTAGGAACCTGAGCTCAAGGTTTTAACCTAAAGTTTGCATCTAAGACATAGGACTCCTACATTTTGGAAAACGTATTTCAGCCAACTTCTGCATCAGGCCAGAAGAGCCATGATCTTTATGGGATTAAGACACTTGGAGATCCTCTCCTATCTGCACTTGGTGGGGATCTTTCAGTCACCTGGTCCCTGCAACTAAATTTCCTGAAGGAAAATGGGAAAGGTTTTTTTCCCTCAGTGGGAAAGGTAATTTTGTGAATTCAGGCTGTTTACTTCAGCCCAACGCAAGACTTTTAGTACCTGAGCAAAAGGCCCTGAAGGCACACCCTTATTTTCAGCATTTCCTACTGGCTCCACTCAGGTGCTGTGCACTTTTTCTGTACCTATCTCTGCCACTGAGAGCTAATTGTGGGTATTCACTGGGAGTCAGGACCTGAGTCCTTTTAAAGGCTCTGATTGCAAGAGTGTGATAAACAAAGTGTGTGTGGGAATCTTTATATTGCAGAGTATGTGAAACTACAGTGGTTCAGACACAACTGAGTTCTTGTTTTCGAAAGGGCTGTAAATTAAAAAACTAATAGAAAATGAGTAAAAACCTGAGATGAAACTTGAGGTATTCGATTGAAATAAAGATTTAAATAGCTGAAGAACGATACTCTTTAGAGGCCTGGTTTTAAAGCTTGTTCCAAAGTAAACATTTATTATGTATATGCACAAGTTATTTTTTTACTGCATTTTGCATTGATAACAACACCTCCAAAGTCAGAATGTTGTTTTACTGTAGAACTAACAAAAAGTTACAGCTAAATTTCTGGTGGACAGGAAGGAATTCATTTTGAGACAGTGGCACAATTTATACCTGACAGTTTTGACTATCTAAGGGAGACAGCATCCTGACTCTTGGACCTCTCCTAATCTCCTGGCTACACTCAAGACAGCTGGGTTTCAACAGCTCACATGGTTCCCACAGAATGAATGCCTTCAGCAACAGGAAATATATTCAATATTATCTGTTTCCTGTAGAGACAGATAGAAAAATCATTTTCTCATATTTAATAAGAACTTCAATAGCTCAGTCTATATTAATACAAAACAGCAGTCAGCAAATAAAGAGCCCATGCCTAAATCTGATGCCAGTTAAACTATAGAAATGGGAGCCAGTGACATTGGAGTGTTAGGATCAGCCAGGAATCTAAACACATTCTAGCTTCTACTCCGTGTCAGCTAGCACAAAATTAATCTTATTTTTACAGGTTGGTGAATGTCTCAGGTATGCCATGTCTCAGGGAGACATCTGTTTCACCAATGAGAACAAATAGGGGGAACAAGGTGAAATGTAACAGAGGGGGACCTGAAAATGCCAGAAGAGAAAAGCAGGACAAGAACTGTACCACTGTCTCCTGTGGGTGGGAATGATGAGTCCAGGAGACATGGTTTTATCAGGCATTAGAACCAAGCTGCTGCACATGGAACAACTCTTTCCTAAGATGGGAGAATTTGCTGAGGTGAAGGTTTCCAGCATCTAAAAGCAGTGCCCAAACCTGTGTATCTTTCAAACCATGTAATCAGTTAAATGCAGCTATACTAGAGCTAAGCAAGAGACCCAGTTTTTAGCATTATGCTACACTGGTGTTTGTCCCAATGCCAGCACATCGTGACAGCTCATCAGTAATAGACCCAGACACGACACCCCTCTCACTGTGCAACCACGTGGCTGAATTTGTCAATGTAACCATGTTTTTAAATTATTTGCAATGGGTCTGTTGCCTGAATAAGGACAAAAAGTGAAATAAAGGCTTACTATTAGATTCAGTTAGAACGAAAGCAAATGCCATTTTCAGTTCTGGGTATTTTCATAGGAACAACTTTGTTACTCCCATTGCCCCAATTCAAATGCAAATTAAGCACCACGTTTCTTTAAATTAGCTATAGAAATAGGTACACAGAAGCAAATGCTGCTAGATTTGGGCTATGGTGCATATCTGATGGCACAACAAGGTTCAAAGTATTCTGTTAACAGTTCTGCAGCTTTAAAATATTTGCTTTAAGTGTTAGCAAACCTCGGTCTTGAAATCTGTGCTACTGGCTTTCTGAGGAAGCACTAAATGGAGTAAGTAAAAGCTAAAAGCTTTTTCTCCCTCTGCCTTTCCCCCCAAAATAGCAGCAAACATAAAAAGCAAATTAATCTTCTTTTTATTCTAGACATACTTTTCCTTTCTTAGAACAAACCCATTCCCATATTTCAGCTCTTCTGTACATTGCAGCACCCATACTCATGGTGCCATACTCAGTTTTTCAGGTGGACATCACCAGAGACATTCCAGTGAAGAATAAATGTAGAATTGCCAAGGAAGTGACACATTTCTTTTAATTAAAAAAAGTATAGGAATTATAATTTTTGTACAGTATTTTTTAATGTTGTCCATTAGAAAGCCTCTTAATGGCTGGAATAATCTTTGTGTATGATGCATTGATAGAAACTTGAGTGTCCAGCTCTGGTATTAATGTATCAAAATTAAAAGTTAAAAAATTAAGACCCATATGTATCAGAGCAAGGATCATATCCTACTGCTTTGCCTGCAGCAAGAAATCTCTTTTACATGCTCTCCAAAACAGCACAAATTTTTCAGCTAAGGTCTTCCTTTAGGAGAACAGAATATCCTCAGTGTCTTGCAGCAATACTACCTTAATTATACTCCAAGCAAGATTTCTCCTGCGTGCATTATTTGTTTATGATTTATTATGAATTTCAGATCTCATTTTATTTTGATTTTAATCACTTATACTCTAAATTACACCGACCATTCTCCCCTCAACACATCCCCAGTGTGGATGCTATGAGGTGTAGTGAACTTGTCATTTGAAGTTTTCTTAATGTGAAAAGAAAGGCTAGCTGCAGATAATCACCAGAATAGCAAAAGATACAGAAAGGACTAAGACTTAATTTCATTGGGTTTCATCGGCAAGTAGTTTGCATGTGGAGAGCGATAGAATTTGTACTGATTGAAAAAATTACATAATCTAAATTTTGTGCTCAAATATGTGACACATAAGCTTAACCAGAAATTTTATCAGTGCTGGAGTGGTCTGTGCAAAACAGCAGCTTCATGACAGATATCTGGTGTTTTCTGAGCTCTTTCCTTTAAACCAGTATCTAAAACTTTAACATTTTAAAACCATTTCACTTAAAAAAAACCCAAACAAACAATCCAAACAAATCCCCAAAGCTATAAATTATTTAACTTAGTTCTAGAACTAATATCTGTAGGAGCATTACAGGAGTCATTGTAGTATAATTTTTATTATAAATTTATAGCATCTAAATATTTTAGAGACCATCCATGAAGGTGGTGAAACAGCCTTCCAGGCAAAAATGCAAACTCACACATTTAGGAGAAAAAAACTTAAAAAAATGCCTGGCTGTAAGCCCAATACAAAAGCCCTTTTCCCATATAAAAGGTGAAAGTCTGAGAGCACCACTAGGAAGTGCCTTGACCCATCCAGTGTGGAAGTGCTGCCGACAGGTGTCCAGGGAAGGTCCCTGATTGTCACAGGTCAAGGCAGGTCAGTGGTGAGGGGCTGTTAAGGAGTGTTTCCTGCCTAGGAAACCCACTGGAAGGTAATCAGTGATAACCCAGATAAAACTCTTCACTGAGACACACATGGGACTTCTGGGAAATGTCTCTGTTCCAGTTAAACTGGGGCTGGTTCTAATGAGGTTGTTGGGACATTTGTTTATTACTGCCATTGCCCAAGAACGGACAAAACTGATGGGTGAGGGTTAATGTTTTTCATTGTAGTAAATGCCGAGAGCCCCAGGGTATATGAGGAGAGTTTTCTGAATGTGGCCTTGCCTGAGGGAAAAGGGAGCATGGCCACCAGCCCTACCCAGGGAGCAAGGATGCAGCCCATCATCAATCATTTGGACTGCAATGAATGCTTTGAAAGCAGCTATTGTTTGTGGCCTACATAAGCTGACAAAGTGCCTTCAGAGCTACTTCCCACCAGAGAAACATTATTATTATTATTATCATCTGGATTTGTTTCTCTGTTAGCAATATTTGACCAATTTTTGCTCAGTGGGCTTTCTTTTTATATTCTCCCCTACAGCTGCAGTCTTTTCTTTCAGAAGTTTGCTCTCTTTGAGGAGTTCAGCAGCAGGTCACAGACCTGGTTTACGAATGAAAAGACAAATAAACAACCAACATAGAAGAAGACTCCCCAAACTTTTAAGTAACCTATTGAAAAACTAGAAACACATATTTCTTGGCCTTCCTTTTTTCTCTTCTTGATCCAGCATCCCCACTTCTGTGAGGTCAAGCATCTTTAACATGACTGTCATTTTTCCCTCAGATTTATCATTATTTGATTACATTTAGATAGACGAGATAGATGAGGTAGATGAGATGAGGGGTTAAAGAAATTAAAGGAGATAAGAACAGGGCAATCTGCAGTTTGAATGAAAATCACTGAGCCTTTTTGCATTATTTCCCCCACACCCAATATTTTTTCTCTTAAGAAACTCTGCCTCTGTTTAGGTAAACTTCTTTAATGGAAGATATTTCGTTGAGAAAAATGAAACGCTTAATATCTAAAGAGCTAATCTGGAACACTCAATTAAATCAGAATGAACGCTGGGGTAGAAATTAACACTGGGCCAAAACTGAGCATTCCATTGATAAATACCTCATCTGCTCTGCAAAAATCAAAGCCTGCAAATCCCCTAAGCAATAATTCCAAAGGGAGTTTTTAACTTGAAGACACTTCAGGGCCTGTCTGTTTCAATGTATAGGAAGAAATCAGAACACTTGAGAGAATACTTTTGTTGGTGAATTTTCCTAATTTGCAAAACCAGGATGAGTTTTCTTATCTATTCTGTTACACAGTCTGTCTAGCCATTTCCTATACATACCTTGAATTTTCCAAACTTTGAATCACTCTTAAAGATCTAAAATTCTTTTCCATTTTTTCCCACTGATTTTTATTTTAACCTTCTTTTTCAGACTGACCTGAAATTCAGAGTGCCAATCTCTTCTTTTTCTCTACAAACAGCACTAAACAATAGCATAAGATTGAACAAAACCTGAAATATTGAGTGACTTCTACGTGTGCTTTTTATATATTCACACACATTTATGGATATATACACATCTGTTTATGCATGTGTAGGAGGGAAGAACTTACCTATGTCCCAAGTAAGTGGGTTATTCTGTTCCATCTCCCTTTTCCCGATGACATACCAGATGCAGGCCATCCAGTGAGCGAGCAAGGCAAACATGGACATGAGAAGCGTGAGAACGATTGTGCTGTGCTGGGAGTAACGATCCAGCTTCTGAAGGAGACGCAAGAGGCGCAGCAGCCTCACTGTTTTTAGGAGGTGGACAAGGGAAACCTAGAACAGGGAGAGAAAACCACTTGTCAGCAGCTGAGCAGCGTGTCAGCAGCTTTCTTCCAACGCACAGTTCTCTTGTTTCGATGAAAGGAAATTTTAAAGGTCTATGAAATTTTGCACACTCCTCATTCAGCTGCATAGCTGACTAGACTTAAATCTTAAGACAGCAGAGAATAGCAAAGAAGATGCTTTTTAAAAAAGTGTTATGTTTTGATGTGGAAATACATAATTATTTTTTCTGATTTAAACCAAACTTGAAATACTAGATCTTTCATGGCTTTTTTCATGCAATCTTCTTTCAGATTTAGCTTTTAAAATTGTGTTTGTGAAAAATGGGTTCTTCCTAGCCCTAGAAGAGAAATACATTTGTGAAACTGACCAATGTTCATCTGACCACAATATGAAACCACAAAATATATATCTCCAAGCACACAATGATTTCCAGCTTCAGGTAACAGTACACCTAATTTAACCATCTATGAGATGAAACTGGTTTATAATTTAGCATGGAAGAGGCAATAACACATAGCAGATATTTTGCAGAACAATAAAGCAGAGAAGTTGAAGAAGGCTCAGATTTGTTCTTGAGATTTGAACCTGTGTTCAGGGACCTGGGCATATTTTACTGCTCTGTACTAAGTAGTAGACCCAAAAAGCTTTCATTAAAACTTCTAATTCTAAATTTCTTGACTATAATATTATTGCTTTTCAAGTTTCTGTGGCAAAAGAAACACCTAATCTGCTCAGCACCCAAAGAGCACTTCAGTTAATGAAGTGTATGGCTCTGGCCTTAGAGGAGTTCCAGCATAAAGGAAGCAGTCCCTGGAGGACCCCACACCCTCCAGAGCATCCTGCAGCCTACATCCATACCATAGTGTGCACAGCCCACAGTTTTGCATGGAATGGGCTTGGCTCATGTTTCAGCTGTCGGGCAGAGTTAGCAAACCATGTACAGATTAGGATCCAAATACTTTTAATTTATCTAAGATTAAATAGCCATAATTTTTGTTAACAGGAAGCATTTTTTTTTCCTTCCTTCATTAGTGAGACAGAAGGATTGATGCCTGGTTGATACAGGATAATTGCAGGAGCTAGAAAAGAACCATCAGACATGATGTGTCTTGTGACAGCACTTCCAGAGCACAGT
>VZTN01023427.1:0-22702 GCA_013400515.1 Erpornis zantholeuca
TTAAATATTTGCTTTATTTTTCACAGTCAGTCTGGAAGCAGAGTGAATAGAAATACACAATAATGTTGTCAGTGCTGAAGGCTTAATGACATGGTTCATATTACTACCTTGAATACATATTTTGTTACATTTCAACATTGCTGTCTTTATGGCAGAGATTTCTTAGGCTGACACTATACACTAGTTAGCATTTCCTTTATGTCTATAAAAGCATCAATTATTTGTTTTTAACTTGAGTTGCCTAATTAATCATTACATCAGAGGAATGCTGATTAAGTGATATGAACTTATAAAATATGTCCTAAAAACTGTATGTCCAATGCACTTTGTGTCGTTCCTTTTTCATAAACACATATGCAAATATAAGATTCTTCCATTCTTTTATCAGTTCCCTTTGTTACTCTATGCTATGTATTTTAGCCTCCTTTATTGAATTTGCTTGGTCCAATTACATTGGCTTTCATCACTTGAAAATTATGAACCTGTCGAGTTCACTGAAAGACTGTTTTCACATTCAGCACTTTCCCTTTCTGTTAGTAGTACTGTTTTTGTTCAACTTTTCCTTAAAGACAGCAGCAATTCCAACCACAAAAAGTAAAAATGTTGCCTAAAACATATTCTTAATATTCTAATTTGTTTAGGTTAGTTTATATGGATTAATTTATGGTCATTTTCTGGAAGAGTAATAAACATATTCTGTGTACATTTAAAAGAAAGAGGAAGAACTATTTCAGAGTTGTAGTAGTGGCACAGAAGTTTTGTAAGACTAACTTTTTTCTATATTTGGAGGCATGCATGCCTTTCACCTCCCTCTTCTCCTGCATTTTTTTCCTACCTACCATTCCATGGCTCTTTTCTATTCTTACTCAATTTCTTTTAATAGTTTCAAAGTTAGGCCTCATTCAGTTTCCCCTCAGTATTAAGGATATCAGTATATCAGCATAGCTTTGAGCTTAAATCATAGATGATAAAACCACAAAAACTGACAAAATCAACAGCATATCTGAATATCATAGGGTAGCTCTGGGAACTCATCTATTTGGTTTCCTAAACTTGCAGAAACAGAAGAATCTCTATCACTGGATACCTTTTATTTAAAAGAGAAAAAAAAACCAAGATGATGATGGGTTACTTGGCTAAAAATATCAAGGGAATAATATTGCTATACAGCCCCACAGGATCAAGGGGCTTGTCCCTGCTTCAAAATAAAATAACTTATAAAATGACTGTTAAATTTTTTTACACAAACACTCCTTTAGCTAATTTATTTCCAGAATCATAATATTCCCTGTCTTTAAATATAAGATATAAGGAAGCAGACGTCACAGTTCCCAAACCTTGTTTCTAAGTCTGTGCCACACAATGCTAAAAGCTCTGGAGAGAAAAGACATGGTCTGTGCTGAGCGGCTGCCAGCAGACCTTGGAGACAGGCGTTGCTGTTAGACTCTGTACGACCACAGCCAGGCCTCTCTCAGGTCTGTCACCAGTAAATGGAGTTGACAGTCTTCTGCTATGTCACTGAGATGCCATGTAAATAAATTCATTGAAGAATACTGTGAAAGCATGTGAATCTGTGGGAATGAAGGTAACTAATTTCAGTCTGACCTCATTAAGGCTAATTCTCTTGTGGTTGTCCTTTAGTCTTTTTCATAATCACTCTTGTATTGAAATGATGAAAATGGACATACATTGTATTCCATGCCTGAGGTAGGCAAAGCTAACAGCTAGCATGGAACAGATAGAATGCCCTCCTGTCATGCTTTTCTGCCCTGTCTACTGTTATTCCCCTGATGGAGACCATGAGTCTAAAGAGCTCAGCACTGGTACTTAGGAAAAAAGAGTCTCATTTTCTGCAAGTTTACCTTTTTGATAGATGGTATACCTGTACAGGGAAGGGGGCAGAAACATAGGATTTGGTGTTTTTCCTTTTATGATAACAAGATTGTAACTTGTCTTTTTTTTTAAATAAAAACTTCTCTCAGATATTTGAAGGTCACACCCAGGGACAGACAAAGCTCTTTAACAACTGAAAAGCCTGTCAGGACAAATGATGTCGTAGTCAAGCTTTTTTTTTNCAGAGAATAGAAAATGAGGTCCTATATGGACTTATGAACAAGAAGTGAGTCCTGTGCTCTAGAACAGAAAGAATCACCTACACCCAAACCAAAAAGTAGAGAGAAGAGAAGGAATTAAGTAACTGACTTATAATTAACTCCATGCCAACAACTGTCCTGCTTAATGCTCTATTTCATGCTCTATGCCTAGCTCTGAGTAACATCTTTTAGATGCTGGAAACTTGCACCAATATGACACTGTAACATTAGATAACTTCAGATCTAGATTATAAACAGTTTGTAGAAAACCTTTACAGATGGAAGCAGTGAAAAAATTGTAAGCAGAATAGGGGAGCTACAAGTTGGACCTTCTACAGTCTGGAGGTATTTAGTCTGATTCAGAATTAGTGTCAGAAGTAGACTCCATGCTTCTATAATTTTACTAAAAATGTTTAAAGGGATGAAAGACTGCATAAAACTTTGGTATATACCTTACATTCTCCTTTCATAGTGATTTATTTTTCCCCATAGAATTGAAAGTGATTTTTATTTAAATTTTTTTGACTAAGATATACACTGTCAAAAATTGTTTTCTTAGTAAGAGGAATATTTTCATTTCTGATACAATAACTGCCATCAACAACACCTGATAGTCATTCTCAGGATGCATGAGTACACCCTGTTTACTGTTGTTGCCTTTCCCAGGTCTTAAAATGAAAAGCTAGACACAGTAAAGGGAAAAGGGGTTTTTACCTCCGTATTTATTTAAGGATTATTAAAGGTGCACCACTTCATCCTGGTGGAATGCGCCAAGATGCACACCAAAATGCACTCACATGATAGATCACAATTTATAAGCCTTGAAAATTAGCATATCTATCAGAAATTCCCCAATGAGAGACTTGAATCAACCCCTCATCCTGAGGAATTTTCCCCTGGATGGGCCTATCTTAGTTTACAAAATGTGTTCTAGGGAAGACCTTGATTTCTAGGGCTTTCTGACCCTTAACTGTGAGGCCTCCAGGATGTTTGATCTCCTGATTTAATGAAATATTAGGTCTATGCTAAGTTATCACACCTAAAGAATTACAAGTATTCATGCTAGAAGCACTGAGGATACATAAAAGCTATATAAAAGGGGTATAAAAGAAAAGGCAAAAAATCATCACCTTAGAAATATAAGGTGTGACAAATATACATCTCTCAAATAAAGTTTAGAGTAAAATATTCCTTATCTAACCATTTGCTTTTATTTAACAACATGAAGAGATGTGTCTTTGGCTCTAAGCAGCATCATGAATGAGGAGGAAAAATATAAAACCCTCAAATTAAAACATGAAAGTGTGAACAATGATATAAAAATCAGGATTTTCGATATTTAGAAGATCTGATACCTGGTTTAGTTCAATTAGTTTCCTTAGAGAACAAAACTACAAAACCTTGCAAAAAGACTAGATAAACCAGGAGAAATTAATTTTGGTTGAAAACAGCCAGAGTATTTCCCACTTCTAGATATAGTGATGCACATGGATATGAAGGATAATGAAATAAATTGATGCAGGGTTTTGTATCTGATGTGTTTTATGAGAATAAAAGAAACTTTGCCCTTAAATATTTTCTGAATATTCTCCTGATCTCTCATTCATGATTAATCCTGGCCATTCAATGTCACCTGTGTATTTAGTACAGAAAGACAATAACAGATGATGAAGAGAGGAGAGGCCTATTAAGACCTCTCACTTGCCTAATCTCATTTTCACAAACAGACTGAAACAGTCTCCCTCTTAACAGTATGGCACAAGCAGGCAGTCTTCCAGGAACGATTTTACAGCCAAGTAAATCAGTGTTTCTCCTCCTGTAAAGTCATTCTCAGTAGTATTGCTATTAAGTGGTAGCATGATGAAGAATAATATCAAGAAACATGGCATTGCCCCAGTGGGAATGTAGTAGGAAGCAAAATAGAGGGGTTTCAGGCTGCTATTTGGATGAGATTTAAGCTCTAGTAAACAGGACCCTGCAGAGAGATAAAGGGAAAATGTGTTTAACCCTTTTTCACCTATTAGAATAACATCAGTGCTGTTTTACCTTGCATTTCACAAAGTTTGACAATTTCTATTCCAGTGATGCAGCAAACCCAAGCTATAAAAAGAGCTCCTAAATCATAAGATAAAAGAATTAGTAGGGCAGATCTCGTCTAAGAAAATAAGTGTCACTAATAATAATATAAGTAATATAAATACTAGCATTGGCGCTTCATGAGACAGAAGTTCCTGTCAGACTTGCCACAGGCTGAGATGAAAGCAGCTGCCATGACCAAGCAAGGATGTCAAGGGCTTGGGCTTATGGCCCAGCCAGTTGCAGGGCCCTGCCTGGTTTCAGTGAGGTCCAGCCAGGGCCCTCCCCGCCTCTGAGTGCCCACACCTGTCCTGCCCATTCCCATCACTGCTGCAGAACAGTCTGACTTCCCTGACACTTCTGCAGCTCCTTCCCCTGCTGGGGGAATGCACTCCACAGGGAAACTGCCCAGCCTGGTGTACCTGCAGCCTCCAGGTTGTTCTCCTGGGGTGTCCCCAAGTTTCTAAGCCCCTAGCCATGCATGGAGGCCGAATCCTAAGGCCGAGCCATGGTGAAGGCTCCACAGCTGTGCCAAAGGCTGCCCTACACCCAGCTGGGAGCCAAGGGGTCAGGAGTCACAGCAGTGCCAAAGCCACAGGTGGGCACTATGAGGCCTTAGCCCATGGATGTGCGAGTGTGGGGGTTGGTAAACCCACAATGGCCCTGCTGTGGAGGGAAGCCTGATAAGAGATAAGAAGCATTACTCAACTGCCTTGCCAAGACCCCTAGATATGAAAGTAACTTTCGGCTAGGGTGAGGAGAAAGAAGCCCACAATCCTCTGGGAGATTTTATGTAGATCTGTTGTAACCCATTGGCTTGTACCCCCTCACACCCACCCCAGTATCCCTATAAAAACCCCTGTTTTTCCCCCAGACCTGAGGGGAAGTTTCTGTCCCTGGCTCCCTTTGCTACTGGGTACTTGAATAAAATTCTTGCGGAATTGCCAAACGGATACCTCGTCTCCCTTCCCTGAGCTGGGCTGGGGTAGCCTTCCCAGGGTAGAGCTGAAATCACTGAGCTGACCATCACTAAAGAGCTGACAGCCTGCCGAGACAGGCACCCCCGCTGAGACACCTCTCGGCAGCCGAGGGAGCACTGCTGAGCCCCTGGAAGCCTGTCTCTGGCGAGACACTCTTTCTGGAGCAGTCTCAGCCTCCTGGGCCTGAGCTACAGACCCTGACCGGCTGCTACATGCCAGTGTCTTACATTGTAATTCCCCTAAAGCCAGGCCCAGTGGGGCCTAGCTGAGGGCCCAGGGGGAGGTGTCATCAGGCTCAGCTTTCCTCCTGGTCCCTGTCACTGGGAATCTCTGGGCTGACCCATGTCTCTCCACCTCCCTGCTGCCTCCAGGGCCTCCTTTTGCCCCTGTGCTTTGCCTTAATCCCATAACCTGGCCCTGGCCTGTGTGACTTTGTCATGGGCACCTGCTCCTGCCCTGGCTCCAGGTCCCACTCCAAAATGGAACAAATTGAATTTAAATTGTTGTTCTTCTTTTGTAGATTAGGAACAAATATTTCCTCCTTGCCAAAAATTTTACTTGCTAAACCCTTTAAAAAAAATTGAATTTTCTAGCATATTGAAAGTTTGATCATGGTCTTGCTTCTGCAGTAAGAAATTTACCTAAGGTTTTTTGTTTTGGGTTTTCCTGCTGTTTGGAAAGTTATTGCATAGTGATCTGGGGCCATTGACATCAGCTTGTCTCTAAATTGTTCTATTATAAAAGCATTGGCAAATAAATTCCCATATTAACTTAGTTTATTTTAAAAAAGCATCTAGATTAATATACTGTCTAGTCAGTAAACTTTCTAAGTAAACGTTTTTAAGGTGAAAACTGTTGACAAACATTTTCTTGGAGTTCCAGGCATAGAAGACATCACAGCTGAACAACTATTTTCAAAACACCTAACTTGTACTTTGGGAAAACTGTGGTAGGGACAGTGGTCTTTATTTGAAATACAGCTAAAAGTTATTCTTTTACGAAACCCACCAATCTTCTTGGTGTAATTAAGAATTTTGTAAATAAGATGCATATACAAATTTCCTTCAGTTACTGCCTTTATTTTTTTATCCATTTAAAAAAACTTTGTTTCTATGGCTATTTTGTTTTCAATGGCTTCAGTTTCAAAATTCTGCTGCCATATTGTTTCTTTTATATATCTAATGAATGCAAATCATTCTCAACAGCAATTGGCATTTATGAAAATGACATATTATCACATAGAATTTGTTTAGCAATACCTATAAAATAATAAGGAAATTCTGCTGCTAATGGGTCAACTGATATATCACCCAAAAGCTAAAAAACGTGTATTGGTAAAGTGAATTCACAAAAAGATAAAAATTAATGGTGGATGGAGAGAAACCACAAAAAAGCCAAACCAAACCAAACCAAACCAAACTAAAACACAAAAACCCTCACACTGGCAATTTTGCCATTATTTCTTCTGGTCATGCACCAAGAATAAATTATAAAAGATATCCAGGAATAGTACTGCAGTAATCTTTTCCCTTTTGTGCAATGATTCTACCTTTTTTTGTTGATGTTTTTAATTCTGCTTTTTGGGGGGTTTTCTTCTGTCTTTCTCTATTGTCTGAATAAAACCCCTGACATACTATGGAAAATGACAAATAAGTACATATCAGAAAGTTATGTTTTGTAGGAAAAAAAAAATCACATATTTAGTAAATGTACTACAGTTATATAGTGCATTTTTCAAAAATCTAAATATAATAATAGAATTCCCCACTGCAAAAATTCTTGAGGAGTGTTTGAAATTTGAGAACCCTACTTTAAGTCTTTTAAGTGATCATGTGGTCCAGTACTGTCTGAGTGAAGCCAAAGTTCCCAAGACAGGTTTACAAATAAAAGCCAAAATGTTATTTTCCCTATTCCTCTCTTCTAGCATCATGTCACAACTGTACCCTATCTCTCTAATCCTTTTAAAATATAACCCATTTCTACAGGCAATTGATAGAGGTGATCTTAGACCACAAATGATAGAAAATGGAGGTTAAAAGGAAAAGGCTGCAAAGTCAAAAAAGTTTATTCAGTGGTTACCAATGTAACACTTCCCCTGATATATCTATTCTAAATACAACATAGATAAGAAATGATCAGCAGGTAATTGAAAGCTCTTTACTAGTACTTTCATACAAATTCATGTTTTCTAATATAAGTCCTTTCATAGTTTTTGGTTAAAAAATGGAACATCCCTTTTTAGGCTAAAAAAACCCAGAAACTCTGCAGTAAATAAAATTTGTAGTATTAACTGCTATGTTGAAATATGGATTACAGTTGCATTGTTTTAAAGTAATCAAAATATTTTTTATCTCTCATATTTGTCAAAAAACTCAGAATATGTTTGGATTCTTTTAGGCTTCTGCATCATTAACCAGCTTCAGCTTTACTTGCAAGTCCTTTAAATATCGAATAACCAGGAAGTTGATGGCAGTAGAAGGATTATTGTATGTATAATCCTTTGATTATATATGTATTTTTGATCATGCTTCTTATATGTAATAATTTAATTATAATCAGCTACATCTGAATCCTAGAGTGGCTTATTCATGTATTAAGGTGCAGTTAAACAAAAAGCTCCACACAAGAGGGATTATTTGCATGACCAAGTCAAATGCATATGCATAGTTGACTTAACTATTGGGTAGTGCCACAGGCAGTTGCTGTCTCAGTAGTTGACAGGGCTTTTTCCAGCAGAAAAAAGAGTCATTGTAACACTCTTTTTTAAAGACAGATTTGAAATAACATCAGTTAATTATTTATAGGAAGCTGCAGCATACACTTAACTTGAGTTAATTGGATTATTTTAAAAAAATCCTATTTGCCAGTATCCCTTGTACAAGGAAGACCTTGTGATCTTCTGTGAATAGAGAAGAATGGCTGAGCAAGACTCTCTTTTAGGGAAGCTTTGTATAGCCTGTCCAATATAACTTACACTACAAATGTGCCAAGTAAGAATGACTGTGAATGACAAATCCACTGCAAGGAAATCCTTACAGATGCTCAGTAAAAGGCAGAATAGCTTCAGATTCTTGCAGCTGTTTAAGCAAGTTTAGTTAAGCAGTGCACCCTGTCACCAAAATGCAAATTTTACTACAGCTTTGGTCCACCTTCCTTTATCTGAATTGTCAATACGGTAAACTAACTCTCATGTAACAGATGCCTCTTGGCTTGGCTGGTTTCAGACAACTTAGTGATACCATTTGTACTTGGTTATCTTGAAAATTAAAACTGGAAAAGAATAGTCTGTGTAAGCAATTCGGCCACCAGCTGGAAAAAAAATTCTTAACAAAATTTTTGCTTAGTATGATTACACATTTTTAGTCAGAGTTGGGGTGGGTGGAGAGTTGCTGCCATCTGCTGGAAAGATTCCGTTCCTGACTTTGAAATAAATAAAAGTGAAGAGGTTTTTTTACGAGTAAAGTAATGAAAGATTAAAACTATTACCATGGATGAAATTTAGGTGCTTAACACCTGTGTAGTCATCTAAATGATCATTATTCTAATGGGATCAATAGCGTAAAATTATGAAAAAGTGGACCTAAATCTCCTTGCAATTCAATGTCTGAATAGAGGACTATATAATTAAACCATATTCATAAGTATGATCTAGAGAGCATAAATCCTTCCAAAAGGAGGAGAATAGAAGATGCAAAAGGATAGGGAAATTAAAGACAAAGGCCTTTGCAGACAACCATTTGTTTAGTTTTAGAGTATAAATCTCAGTGCTACAGTTTTATTCATTATGATATGTAAAAATATTAGTCTAAGCAAACAAAATTAAAATCCCAATGTTATGGGCAGGAACCTCACAGTGAGTACTATCAGATTTCTCAAAGAGTTGGCAGTTTCAGAAAAACAAACAAACAAATAAAAACAAAACCAAAACGCACTATTATTATCCACCTACCAGGAGACTACAATTTAGGTCCCAAACCAGACATAGTAGTTAGCCCTGCAAAGACATTTTGATCCTGAATGTTAGAATAAGCAGTACCATGTAACTTACAGGGCACTGGATATTTTAGAAGAGCTTTTCTGTCTTCATTCTCAGTCCTGTTTCACTTATGTATAGTCCCAAATTCAGACAACACTCGGTATTTCTTCCCAGATACATCCCTGTATATATTAATTTTATATCTTCCTGATGAGGATTTCAAGACAACCAAGTTACATGTTGAATGATTTAGATGGAACTGTGATTTGGACATAAGTATACAGCCTCACAGATTTGCAAGTTTTACCCAGAATGACTATAGGTATACTTATTCCACCAAAAAAAAAAAAAAACCAATACAATAAAAACCCCCCAAAACAACAACAACAATAACAACAACAAAAAAACACCAAAAAGCCAAAACAAAACAAAAAAAACTAAACAAAAAACAAAAAACCCCCCCAAACAACAACAACAAAACAAAAACCAAACAAACAAAAAACCCCAAAACAAACAAACAAACAAAAAAACCAAAACCACAAAAAAAACAAGAGAAGCCAAACCAAAAAAGAGAAGTTAGTCTCTTTTTGATGTCTTGAGACTACCAGAACTCTACTGGTATCGTAATTTGATTAGCCTATTCTCATTTGCTTAGAAATAATGCAGCTGGGAAGAAATTGCATGGCAGGATGGAGTGGAAATGATGAAGATGAGCCAATCAAGCCAGCTGAACGACTTAGAATAATATAAATATACAGTGGAGGAGTATGGTAAGAGGAACTATGATTACATAGTCAAATGATAGATTGATATCAGGCTATCATGCCTGAAGTATTTGCTGTCCCAAAAAAACTTACACCAAACTGTAGTGCAATTTAAACTGCAAGGTGAATCATTTATTTCCTCCCAGTCTGGGGGTTTACCTTTCATGTTTTTTACATCTCATCACTGTTTCTAATCTACAAATACCAGCTGTTAAATTCAGCCCACTGGAATTTTAATCTAAGGATTATTTATGGTGCCCTATCTTTAACTTTTTCTTTAGGTCCAGTGTTCATTACCCTGATACTGAGAGCTTTAGAGCAATCAACAGATGAAATATTCTGGAAGATCACTTTTTAAATGCACTCAGAGAGGAACACCTCCACTCATTTTGTCAATTTATTCTGATGAGCAAGAGCAGGATGTTTTCTGTCTGCATGAGCTAGGTTTTGGAAAGTATAAAATTTGCAGATATACTTCCGTGCTTGGCACCTTCCCATGTACTTATTGTATTTACACCATATTGTCATGTCTCTACAGAGCCACACTAGGTTTTTCTAGGAGTTATTTGGATAATTGCAAAGCATATAATTTCTCAGGAAGTGGGGTGCATCTTAATGGGTGAAGTAGGACAATATTGATCAAGGGGTACACCAGCTACCTGAAGCAACTACACTGATGTCAGTGTGATACTGTACTTGGGCTAACTACAGAGAAAGACATGAAAAGCAGACATAGGAAGATGCATAAAAAATGAGATAAGGAGATCTCTGTGCAATCATTATGATTAAAATTCCTACATTCAGGTGAAGTTACTAACTGTAATAGTAACTATATATTTTCTGAAGTCTAGAAGACTTATGAAAAGATTAAATGTCAGAGGTACACTCAGTTTCAAGTTACGCATAAACAAATGTTATGCAAACATTATCTAGAAATGTCAAAAAAATCAAGAGCTTTTGAAAAACATCTTTCTGTAACTTTATGTAACAATGCAATGAATATGTGACACACTTGCAAGAAATTGAGAAACTACTCAATCTGGACAAAGTTGTTTCTTGTAAATAAATGTAAAAAACATTAAGGCAGGTTCAATTTATTACAGCATAAAAAACTTGTCACTTCACAAAAGAACTTTATATTTAGCTCCTGGATCTATTTTGAAAGTACCCAGTCCTATCAGAAGCCATGCATGGATAAGAAAATCACAAACACTCAGATTTTCTATACCCCCTGATTTTAGCTATCTTAATTTAATACTATTTAAGAGAAAAGGTAAACTTGCTGTCTTGCTAAAAGCCACTAGTCTGTGCTGTTGCATAAGAAATCTGTATTAGGTCAATTCCTTACCAGTACAATTGTAATCATTTCTATAAGCATGTTTTGTACTGTTAAATAATACAGTTTGGATGAGTTTAACTTGTATTGTCCTATGTCTGCTATATCATGACAATATTGAACTAGAAAGTGTATCATATTCAAAGCATAATTTTTGTTTAATTTCCATTTTGATATTTTACTAGAACTAAAAAAAAGTAGATTAGTCTAATGGATAGATCGTCAAGCTAGGGACCCTAAAAATTCAAATATGCAATAGTAAGACTGCTTAGTGATTAAGTTAAAGCTTCAAAATGTTGTTAATGCTATGGAAATTGCCTTCCATTATTATACTGATGTTTTAAGGGGCAGAGGAAAAGAAAAACTCATCCCAAAGGTAAAAATATTATTGATAACCTTATAGTACTAACATATGTGTAAGAAGTATTTTCTTATATTTTGTGTATTTTCACAAACTGCAAACTGATTCTTGCTACATTTTAGCAGCAGATGTGTAATGGAGATTATAGAATTTTTTTGTTAATGTGACTTTTGGCTTTAGTGTTTCCTTGTATCCATATGGACTTATATTAACTCTATTATAAAATAAGGCATCATAAAAAAAGAAGTATAAATGTGAAATCAATATCCTTCTTCTGATTAAAAACCTGAATTTTGCATTCTGCCATAATGTAAATTCTTCACTGAAGACACCTATAAGCAACTTCACAGAAGAGCAGCCTTCAGTATTTTCTTTTTTTATCTCTGCAGGTAATGTCTTTATCAGCATATAATCCTTTCATGTCTACAATATCTACACTCTATAACTATTTCCACTTTCGCTGTAAGTTACCTCTGTCTGTGAAACGTTCTAGGAGTATAAATGAGGTATTAAGAGTATAATATTCTACTTACATTTTTAGTTTTGAAAGAACCGAAAGTATATATAACTTTTAAGATAGAAATCCTGGCAAATATGTGTGCTCATCAGATGTTTGGGAATTCAGAAGGACAATTAGACCTTTTTGCCACATCATACTTTTGATTCCTTGTCAAAAGAAAGTATCACCAGAAGTCTACAACTCTGGACTGTCTATCCAGTTGAAGTTTATATACTTTGCAGTTCTCTTTTTCTTTTTCAGAACTACCGCCATTCCTGCCACATAAATCCTTACCTTCAGAAGTTTAATAAGCTCGAATTAAAGGCAAGCAATCTAAAGCATTTGCAGGTAATAAGCAGATCAAATATTCATGGAAGTGGGTAATTCAATTTTAAATATCCATGGACAGTTTGTTTCCATGGTTGTTTCACTCCCCGTACGTTGCTGAACATCACATGCGAAGTGTTTAAAGATTTTACAGCAGAAATCTGATTTTGAGTGTCAGTGCAAACTTAACTTGCATATAATTTGGATATCATCAGTTATTTAGCAGCCTTATTCAAATACTACACATATAGGAAGTATATATATAGATCCATTCCAAATAAATCTGAAATTAAACAATGCATGAATTTTTCTATGTCCTTATTTCTACACAATCATTATAGTTACCATTCACAGGACTAAATTTGAAGCATACTTATTATTAAAAAAAAAATAAAAAATAAAGACTTTGAAATTTTGATTTATTCAGAGAGTCTAACGGAACAGTCAAAAGCATAAACCCCAACCTATCTCTTTCCCTGATTAAATTTTATGTTAGGAATTCTCTTAATCTGTATACAATCCAGTTCCAGACATCAAGGACAAATGTCAGTCCATGGGGAACTTTAACTACACAAGTTTCATTAAATTTAAATATGCTGGAAATATTCTCTATATACTTTGAATTCATACATACATGCTCTAGTCACCCCTTTGCAGAAGACTACAGTCCCAGGTTTGCAAAGCAGGACTCACACTCCTTCCAGCCTAAAACTTCTATTGAAATAAATTGATTTTCTGAACCATAATCTGGAATACTGATCTGACCATAAGCATGTTATTACAACTTTAGAGTATATTTCATTGTTTTAAAATGAATATTTTTAAAAACATATTTTTCATAATTCAATAGTTATAATTACATATTGCAGCGATTAGAAAGCTGTTTGTTCTAACTGAATTAGTTTGCTAATTGTTTCAAGACTTATTTGCAGGTGTGAGGAGACATAAACATACTATTGTAGCTCTCTATGAGGAAAGCCAAGTTCTCCACTGGAGTGGACCTGAAGTGAAGAAAAAGGATAAAAGGAAAAGTTTTGGGTTATGTGGGAAGAGCACCAGGTCTGCACACTGTATTTTTTAAAAGTTAAGATATTTTGATATCTTCGTTCAAGCATTCTGTCTTGCTTAGTCTCAAAATGAAACTTTACATTAGTGAGTTTAGTCCCGGAAAACGAATTTTTTCCTTCAGTTTCATGTCCATGTGTTCCTTGCTTTATAGAAATATGTACTCTGAGATTATGGAAGCATGTACCCACCCGGAGCTCCTGGAGTATCCCATGCTGGAGCAAGTGGATGTGTCCAAAGGTATCCCATAGGAAGCCTGTACAGGAGCAGGCTCTGTAGGGCAGGACCTGTAACCACATGGAGGGAGCCCACACTGGAGCCAGATTGTTGGCAGGATTTGGGAACCCATGGGGGACCCACACTCTGGTGTGTGTCTCCACTCATGAGTGTGCAGCTCTGCACACTCATGGTGCAACCTGCTCGTGAAGGACTACCCAAAAGGGAAGGGACCCGTGCTGGACTGGCTCATGAAGAACTGCAGAAATGATATTCAGAAAGTTTGAAGGGCTGTCTCCTGGGGGAGGGATCCCATATTGGTGTAGGTAAGACTGTGAGGAGAAAGGAGTGGCAGAAACAAGGTGCGATAAACTGGCTGCAATGCCCACTTCCTGTCCCTCTTTACCACTTAGGAGGAGGAGCAGGAGGAGGTAGAGAACTTAGAAATTTAGTTGGAGCCAGCAAGAAGATTTGGAGTTATTTGTCATTACTGTATGCTGATTTGATTGAAAGGAAACAAAATTAATTTCCCAGAGGTCAGGTCTCTTTTGACCATGATGAAAATCAGTGAGTGATCTCTCCCTGTCCTTGCTGTGTTTTCTCTCCCATGTACAACTGAGGAGGGGAGGGATAGAGCATCTTTGGTGAGCTCCTGTCATATAGGGTTAACACGCAATATGTACCACTTGCCTTTTGAAAGGGCTTGGATGTTTGTTTCACACACTTTTTGAAGGGTTTCAATGCTAGGGCTTTAATTTCTGCAACTGCATGGGAAACACTACAGGTGTAAAGTTAGTGGATTTGTAAGGCTTCATCACACTGAAGCCTCAGACCCCTCAGTTTCCTCTGAAGTAAACCTCGGTATGAGGTCAGGACCCACAGTGTCATAGAGGAGCAAAGTCAGAACTGGTTATAGAGTACCAATTTTGTTTGCTTTGGCAATCTGTGTAATCCTAAATCAAATTAAATTAGAGGCATACTTCTAAGTAATCTACTCCATGATAATAAAGTATTACAGGCAAAATATGCCAAAAATCCAGGCAGATTCCCCAAGAAGATTTTACTACTTACAGGTTTGCTATATGCTGGTCACACTTTCAGTCTTGTGACAGTTACATATATATCAGGTATTTGAGGTAGCAAAATTCATCAGTTCAAGCAAATAGTCTTAATTTTAAGATTTATGTCTGTAAAAATCATAAAAATTCATAGAGACAGTTCTGACCATTGTCAATTCTAGTAATTATTGAATTATAATGTAGAGAGAATATGAATATATAAATACTGCATTAATTTTCATTATTTTTTCCACCAGTGTAATAAATCAGTTTTCTGTGTTAAGTACTTGTAAAAGTGAGACTGACAGGAATTGTCTAATATTCCTTTAATGAAGATTAGCAATGTTACATTTACAATTGTATTTCTTAGCCATCAGTCTAGGAACTAAAGAGTATATTCAGAGAGCTAGTAAACAACCCTGCATCAGTGGAATTTCTCTGGCTGACTCAAGTAATTTCTCTACTTCTCCAAGACTTCTACCCAACTGCAGTGACAGAGGCAGGATCTTAAGAAATTGACATGCTATTCCATTATTTATTTATCTTTAACAGTGACCATCGATTTTCAAGGCTTGTGACCAGCAATGAGAAGTAATGAAATACATAATGCAATGGCGTAAATAAGGTGGCCTGAAATTATTAAGATTTTTATATCCTCACTACCATGCTGTATTAGCTGCTGCCTTTGTGGCTAGCTTTTTTCAGTTTCCTTACTCCAACACTAACCTGCTTACTTCTCTAGTAATGATATTTTGCCATTACCAACTGCTTTTTTTATGTGTCGTATCATAGGTAGCCCTGCACACACGCACCCCTTTGTATTCTGCTGCTAGTTTCCAGCTCGTGATGGCTAATTGGTAATGTTTAGCAAGGTTTTTTTTAGTATATTCAAAACGAGCTGTATGCATTTCACAATGCTTCCAGAGCAGGGAACAGAGAAAAAAAAAAAAGGAAGAACATATTTCTGGCCCCAAGAATGAGCATGTGTAGTCTATTATAGTCTATACTCAAGCCTCATTAGTGGAAAGAAATCCTCCTTCTCCACTAAACGTCCCACTCCATTAACTTGTGTTTTTTCTCCTTGTTTCGATACAAGAATTAAAATGAAGAAGTAGATTTTTAGTTACTACTTAGATGTGAGAGAGAGGTATTAAATGTGTTTCTGTAAAATAACAGATATTACAAGGTTTCTTAAACAAACATTGTAAACCATAAGTTTAAAATAGGAATCAAAACAGAATCCAGAACACAAAAGCTATATGGAGAATCACAGCAACAGGAAAGTCATGTCAAAAATCAAACTGCTGAAAGGCAGAAATGGAGATAAAGCAGTGATCTCTCTGAAAAAGCAGAAGTACTGCATGTTTTGCTGAGACCAAGATCCTAAATTTTGCCTCCCGGAAACTGCTGTTTGGAAGGTTTCCCCAAAGGATTGAGATATAGGAGAATTGGAGTAATGACGTAAGGAGCTAGAATGGACATGCTCAGTTTTAGGATTGAAATCCTAGAGCCACAAGCAGATTTATGTGTCTTTGCAGTTGGCCAGCATGTCTTAAAAAAAAAAAAAGGAGTTCAGCTTGGATAGATCAGAAAAATTCATCTTTCCAACTGTGGAAAAAACTCCCTGTCCCATGCCCAGAACAGGTGCAAAACAGCAGTTGCATAGTTGGCAGTAATACAATGTAAACAACTTTTTTTGCTATTTCAGCTCTATGCAGCAAAATAAATTATGTCAATGTTACAATGTTCTATGATGTTTTTTTGGGGGTTTTTTTGTTGGTTTTTTTTTTTCAGAGGAACAATGCTCTCACTTTTCTGGAGAGTTTGAATAAAATCTGGGCTAAGAAAGAGCCTCACTAGGTAGGAGGCAACCTTGCACTTGTAGCACAGAAACTCTGCTGTGGATTTGGTCCCTACAGGGTAGATTTAAATTAAATTATTCCTTTATCCTTACTGTTTTTTTTTCTGCTAGAGCTGAGTCTGAAGTGCAAAACTGATATAGCATTAAATGCTGAAGGCTTTATAGCATTAACAGAATTGGAGTCCAGTGGTTAACAATTCCTAAGTCTTCTTCAATATTAATTCCTTTTCCCCTCCATTATTCCTTTTTATCCATTTGTTCCAGCTTAAGTTATTCTTTCAACTGCTTTCCTTCTTTTCATCAGGATGAAAGAATGCTCAATATAAAAATGTTTGCTTTGGGAAGGGAATAATGGAAGAACACAAACAGATGATCTTTTATTTTCAATACAAGATCATTTATTTTCTTAGTTAACAGTCTCAGAATGATGAAATAATTTCAGTTGGAAGAGGATTTGGGAGGCCTGCAGCCCAACCTCCTGTTCATAGCAGGGTTGACTCTTAATTCAGACAAAACTGCTCAGGCTTTTGTCCATCTGAGTCTTGAAAACTTCCAAGAATGGAAATGGTGTAATGACTCTGGACAACCTGTTTCATTGCTGGGGTGTCTTCCTGGAGAAAAGGCTTCTCTTTTCTTTCAAGCCTGAGCCTCTCATGTTAAATTTTGTTTCACTGCCTTTCAACCACTGTGAAAAGTCTGATTGCATCTCTTCTCCCCCTTCTATTGGTGCTGGCAATACTGTTGAGTACCCCTTTAGCGATCCTTTATCCCAGCCAAACCAGCCCTGGTCCCATAGCCTCTTTTCACAGGGAAAGGGCTCCAGGCCTCATCATCCTAGTTGCATACCCTGAACCCACTCCACTCTGTCCATGCCCTTCACATATTTTAGGGATCAAAAGTGAAAGAAATATCCAGATATGATCTAATGAATGTGACATAGAAGAATATAATCCTTTCCCTTGATGCCTATCATAAGGATCCCTTGATGCCTTGATCCCCTATTCATAAATTCCAGTATATTTTTGTATTTTGCTGTTGGGGTGCACTGTTGATTTCATACTATTGTACTACAGACCTAATTTCAAAATATGAGTGCCTTAATCCATCTTTTCCATTGCAGTCTTTTTTTTCCTTGAGAACAAGTAATTCAATCTGTGCATTACACTGGAAAATTTTAATCACTTCCTGCACTTCCAGTGAAACAGCAGTTTTCTTTACCTTTTTCAAGGGACACCATACTACTTATACATCTCAAACTTCATAACCCTTCTCTAAATATTCTCTTAGTGATCTTCACTCTTCTATATTAGTTGTACTATTTCAACTTCTATCTACTTCATCATTACAAAATCAGTCCTTTTTCCCATATAGGAACATTATAGGTACCCTGAAGTATCTTCTAATTGCATTATAGATACACTGAACAATTTCCCAATTATCTATAGCTTGCAAAGCTATGCCATAACTATTTCACTTCTGTCGTTATTTTTAATATTACTGGTGAGTGTGTAAAAAAAGCCCCAAAACAATCTTGTCACGGTCCTTTGCCACTCTGTAAAAAAAGAGCATGCAAATTAAAATAAACAAAAAAGTAAAAGGGAGAAAGAAAACATAGATAATTTGTATGTTCACTATAATGCAAGGCTACTACTTTGTGTTTGAGCTGTAAAGAATATAAGGAAAATTGAAATAAATTCCAGACCAGAGCTAAAATGTACCTGTCTGTCTACAGACAGAAGAATATAGCCAATGCCTACTTCTCACAGAAATCAGATATTCTTTTATATTAAAAAGAGGATCACATAGAAATTGAACCCAAGAGCTGATTATTTAGAATCACGGAGTCATATAATATATTGAGTTGGAAGGGGCCCATCAGGATCATTGAGCCCAACTCCTCATCCTGCACACCAAGAATCACACCATGTGTCTGAAAGCATTGTCTGAATGCTTCTTGAGCTCAGTCAGGCTGGTGCTGTGACCACTTCTCTGTTCCAGTGTCCAAACACCCTCAGTGTGAGGAACCTTTTTCTAATATCTAACCTAAACCTCCCAAGTCAACCATTGCCTCAGAACCTGTCATCAATTACAAGACTGAAGAGATCAGTGTCTATCCACCCACTTCTCCTCAAGAGGATGTTGAACACTGCAGTGAGGTGTCCCCTCAGTATCATCATCTCCAGGTTGAATAAACCAATTGACCTCAGCTGCTGCTCATAAGGATTCCCCTCTGGAGTCTTCACCATCTTCATGGTCCTCCTCTGGAAGGTCTCTAATGGCTTAATGTTTTTTTCATATTTTGGTACCCAAAACTGCCCCCAGCACAGGAGGTGAGGCTGCCCCAGTGCAGAGCAGAGCAGGACAATCCCCTCTCTTGCCTGGCCGGTGATGCTGTGCCTGATGCCCCCCCAGGACACGCTTGGCCCTCCTGGCTGCCATGGCACTGCTGATTCATATTCCACTTTCTGTCAATCAAGATCCCCAGGTAATTTCCTCAGTGTTACTCTTCAGCCTGTTATTCCCCAGTCTATCCATACAGCCGGGGTTGCCCATCCCAGGTGTAGAATCCAGTACCTGCTGGTTGGTGATTCACCATCTCTCTAACTTGTCAAAGTCTCCCTGCAGGGCCTCCTTGCCCTTGAGGGAGTTGACACCTGCTTCCCTTTTATTGTTGTTGGCAGACAGACTTAGTATTTCTTCAAGTCCTGCATCCAATATCTAGCATTTATTCCAGCAAAGGCACTACAACCTTAGGAATTTTAGAGCTATTTTCTAATAATGAGCACAGTATCCAAGCTACATTGCAGAGATAGCACTGATAGTATATCATCCCTGACTGTTAACTGAAAGGTGATGTTTTTTAAGAATATTTTGAACAATCACTTCAAAGCAAATTGTTTCACCTCATTACAAGTTCCAATTATTTTTTTCTTTTCTGCTGAAGAAAGACAGGAAAGCATAACTTTATATCACTGCAGTCTTCTCTTTAGCTGTCATTTACAGAGTTTGATACTGTTGTTTTAAATTTACATATAATCTTTAAAACTTGTATGGTATCTTTTATTTGTATCAGTTATATTTTTCTTTCCCTTTTGTTTTTTTTGCTTCCTTTACTCAATAAGCAAATAATTACATTAAAAAGAAAAATTTAACCTTAAGATGTGTATAAATTCGTCATGATAGAATATAATGCTGTATCTCAAAGACATTTCCCCTATGGATTCTCCTGAAACTGACAGTGAAATGTAAGCAAGCTCATGTCACAAACAGCCTGAAGTAGTGATGTATGTGAAAGAAAGTACAATCATTAAATATTGGACACATTCTCCATGCATTTCAGTACTATCAAAGGACACTCGTGACTTTATTAAGTACAAGGATAAGAAAAAACCCAAACATTAGACTGAATACTGATGGTGTGAAACTATTTCAAGAGTGAGTAGACAAGACATCAGCACTGAAGATGAACATGTTTTATTGTTTTATTATGTGGTTCTGTTTCTCCTAAGTACTTTTATCATCCATAACATTTTCATTTATACTTCAAATTATCTGTATCTGCCATAAAGCTACTCTGATCTGTTGTGTGAAAATATTCTCAGTCCCCATTTTTCTTAGGCTTATGGAATTAGAGTGCATAGAAAATTCTGTGGGGAAGGGCTATTTTCAGAAAATTTTCTAGCTACTCTAAAGCTACAAGTGCACTAAGATTTGAGATAATACAAAGAGAAAAATGTGATTTCATCAAAAAGTCATTGAAGAAAAGGTTACTTTTTTTGTCCTTGGTTGTTTAACAATCTCCTTGAATGAGTACACTGCTATGTGGGAATGAGGATCTGTCCATGCAGATCAAATTTCAGGAGTCCTTAAAAATTCTCAAGGAGCTTCATTTAGTCATTCATTTACACTTTATTGAAGTCTTCATTTAGCCAAACCAAGACTGAAATTGACTTGATGATGTGGGTCTCAGAATTCAGTGGTTTTACCATTACTCTTATTTAGCCCAATATTTTCCTAAAAAGACAATTTAGATTATTAAATATTTGCTAATGGTAGAACCACTTTAAGGAAAACTATATAAAACATGTGTGATACTACAAAATCTTGAGAATTTCAAAGGAATTTCAGGGAAAAGTTCTTTCTTCATAGATTTATGAGTATTGGCAAGGCAAAAAAACCATATTTCAGCATCAAGAGTTACAGTTGTAAACAAATAGTAGAAAATATTAATGAAAAATGACATTTTTTTGCAATAGTAGAGACAGCTTTACCCACAGAACTAGCTGCTAATTTCTCAACTAGTAAAGTGTTTTCACAAAGTGAAGTGCCTTCTCTTGTCTTGAACCATCTAAGCATTTTATTACTATCCACATATTTTAAATATATACCTTTCAGGATAGTGTTTATAAGAAAAAAATCCCACAACAAAACCCCCATTAATTTTACCAATAATTTTTTTCTTCATATCTACCAAACAGCAGATAAAATGCCCAGATTTACACTTGTATACCTGCTTTTTTGAAGTATCCACATAATCTAAAACCACACAGCTCTTGCTAAAATCTACCTATGTTTATTTTCTGTATTTTTCTCAAAAATTCCTACTAAAACATGGATAACATCAAACTGATATTATTTAGTTTCTAAAATTCAAGGGGAAATATTAGTACTTTTACTAGAACCTTTATTTACAAAGGATATATAGTTTCAAACAATTTAATCAGTTTTAACTGATCCATTGACTGATCAGTTTAGGAATAAAAGAAATGTATGTGTTTCAAAGACTGGGTATTTTGATTTTTATATGGTAAATAAGACTCTGCTTCCTCTCAGCATGAGTCTATGCATTTAAGCAGACAGCCTTTTTAATGGTTTTATTCACACAAGTAGGTATGAATAGCATCTACTTTGTTTACAACCCACTGATATTTTCATACTTGAAGTGGGAACACTTGGGTCAAAAACTTCCACTGTGTATCAGTGATTGCATATTCCCATAGAAGAACTTCCAGAAGAAATAATTACTCTTTCAGGGCATCAGTGGAAAATTGTTGTTTCTGAAGAAATCATCACTGTTTATTTCCTCTTTTCTCTTACCTAAACATCAAATGTTTCCTGAACTCAAACAAGCTGCACATTCTCCTTAGAAAGTCACTGAAAAAATTCAAAACTGTACATATAGAAAGATTCCTTTTTTGTCACTTCTGTACCTCAAAAAAAAAAGAAAAAAAAAAAAAGAAAAATAAAAGAGCCTATTGAGCCTATTGTTCAATACAATGCCTAAAAGGTCCAACAGAATTTCCAAAATGTGTAGACATATATCCATAATTTCCTTAGTGTTAGGGGTTTAGGGTTCTGTTTTTCTTCCAATATGCTTCGTGATTACTCAGAAAAGAGAATCTTTTTCTGCTACCATTTACAATCCATTTTGCAGACACAACAGTACAGGTAACATGTCTTTAGTTCAAATCACAGCACTCAGCATTCCTACTGTTCCCACAGAAACAGACACAGATATACAGAATGCTTTCTATTTATATTCACCCAATAGTAATTTAATACTTCGCGAACATGCACATCTTCTGCAGGTTTACACTTAAAGTACCCCTATAACTCTTAGCCCCCACTATCCTTACTGCACTTTAGGCAATTAGGATGTCAAAGAAACAACTTCTTAATTTTTACCATAATGTGGTAAATTTGTGGTCACACCTCCTGTACCTTTATTTGATGCAGGAATGTGTTAAAACATACAACACGAAATATTCATAATGCCTTGGCTGGATGACTTTTACATGTTCTTAATTAAAATGTATTCTGCTTTATGAGAGGACCTCCATAAAACCTTGAAATGGACAAACCTACTTCAAAGCAGAACCTCCTCCTTTCTTCCTTGTTCATCAAGAACTACTCTCGTTACACCCCTGCTTTTCAAGAACACAAACAACAACCACAGAAGTGAACAGAGCTGATAATGAGTATTCAGTTTGGAAGGAATGAGGGAGGAGATAGGGAAGAGAGTTAAAAATACTTTTTTGTGCCTGCTACTGGGCCCTGCCCAAATAAATCCAGGAAAGACAGAACTAAGAA
>VZTN01023427.1:36722-48596 GCA_013400515.1 Erpornis zantholeuca
TGTCATGATGTGTCAGTCTTTATTTTTCTCTGATATTACTCCAGCTAATCATTATTTATGGTTTTAGGAACAGCTAATGTCCTGCCAGTTGCAGCAGGGAAATGCAGTGACAAGCTACTGTTGTCAAAATTAAAAAGGAAACTCTGTCAGGTAGGTATTCCAGTGTGCTGGAAAACTCAGTCTCATTTGGGCCATTTTTCATACCAGTGATAATGCTGGAAAACTATGTATCCTCTTCTTCTATTTTTTTTTCTTTGTAATTAGAAGGTAGTAATGCAGAAACTGGCCATTTTTAAAAACTGCACTTTTCAGCATTTTGCNGTAAGCACACGATATTACAGAAAGACATATATTTAGAGAGGAGCGGCCATAATCTGGCAGCAAAAAAACTGAAAAGAGCTGCATTTTTAGTGAGGAGTTTCATGTGAAATTGCATGTCACATTCAGATCTTCCATACCTGGCTGCAAGAACAATGGAAGAAAAAGTCTGCCACTAACTGGAAGGCAAGCTGGCAAAGTAAATCAAATCTACCTGAACCCGTAGCGACAGAAGATCTGTTATACATACCCCAAGAGGCATGACTCTGAACACCTTTGCAGCAGATAGAACAGGTTGATCTTGAAATAACCATAAGAAACAGTCAACTAAAATCAGGTCTGTAGCATCTGATAGGCAACTTTCCTACAGTTGGTGCTATTCACAGGGTAATCTGTGCTGAAATTATACTGGGAAATAAAGGAGGAGGAGGAGAACAATGAAAGCATACACAACTGTTTTGTTTTTAAATCAGAAACAAAGAATTATTTTTCTGCATTCCAGAAAGAGTAAGCTCAAATTATGGTACAAAAGGATTTTACTGTTCTGGGAACCATTAAAATAGTTGCATAGTCCAATGCTGATCTAATAAGGACAAGGATAATTGGCCTGGTTTACATGAATAATCCTATTGATTTCAGTAGAGATACTTGCTTGAGTAGGACAATTTTAATTTTGTTCTTACTGAGTATTCACATATCATCCTTCTTGAGTCTTGTAATAATTTCTGGAGCTCTTAAAAGTTTTCCTACAATTACTTCTTTTTAATATCATCTCAATCCATATTCTCTATCTTAACAATACATGTTTCTTTTTCCCTAAATTATTTTAATAACCCCTGATAGAATGATAGCCATAACCCAAATAATGCATGTGTGAATACCAAAACAGTAAAGTTATTAATCTAAAAAAACTAAACAAATCATACTACTTTTTAGGATAACACACTTTTATTCTTAAACACATCAGTCCTACCATTATGACTCAGTCAGTTTACAGTATGTGAAATCTTTCTGTTTACAAATACTATTTTTGCCATTTCCTTCCTACTGATTTTAGCCTGCTTATTCAAGTCATAACACAAACTATTTGTTTTATTTTAAAATAATAATATGGTACATGATTTATATGAGCAATGTCTCCCTTCTTCAGTCAGCAGATGACTTCCCCTCAATTTTTAAAAATTGTCCAATATG
The DNA here is from genome assembly GCA_013400515.1 of Erpornis zantholeuca. Lineage (NCBI taxonomy): Eukaryota > Metazoa > Chordata > Aves > Passeriformes > Timaliidae > Erpornis > Erpornis zantholeuca. The sequence goes on from VZTN01023427.1 coordinate 38,235, forward strand.
GAATATAATACTAAAAATGTGACTTTTAAGCTGTCCTATATTTTGCATACAGTTATGCCAAATGATTTTATATTAAATAATGTTGTTGCAATAGGTATCAAAGAAGCAATGATTAGCCACTTATTGCAAAGTATTATCAAGTTTTTATTCAATATCATAAAATTGCATTGTTATGTCTCCTTAAACTACGTTAACAATACTCTGGCCATGAAAATGCTGATATGCATTCTTTGCACAGTACTTAGCAGGGAAGGAAGAAGGTCACTGCAATTCTCTTGTTTTTAAAGTCTGGACATCTGTGCTCTTGTTTGCTCATTTGTTAGCTACTGTAGGAAAGCATAAAAATCTGAATCAAGGTGAACTGGTGGAGCAAAAGTATGCTTGATGAAGCACATGGGGAGTTTTTTCACAAGCAAAACTCCTACTAAAATGTAAAGACTTCTCTTGATGTGCAAACTAATTGCCACATTCCTATAATGTCACTAGTTTTATTCATAGACTATTATACACTACTAAATTGCATTAACATGATTGCAAGCTTAAAGCCTGATTTATTATAAACATATAATAAACAAGATTACATTGCCTTATTTTTCTTTGCAATAAATCAGCATTTATTTTTTGTGAGTTGATTAATTCATTTCACCCATTAGGAATGATCTATGGGCAAACAGGACTTAATAGCAGAACTTTCTTCTACAATTTTTCACTGAAAGGAACAGCAAAAGCATTGACAACAAAGTCTTTAGGACAGCATTTCATGGTCTGAAATTTAAAATCTAAAACTGAACTCCATATCTGATGTATCTTCTGTTCTTAGGTGAAGCGCTAATAAAAAGAAACTAAGTTCACAGTACATGGATGATTCCTAGTTTTTATTGTACCTGTGAAAGGAAGGTGAAAGGCAAATCATAAGGCAAATCACTGTCTGATTTGGATCAGGTTGCACCTGTCCTGTGGGTAAAACAAGAAAATAATTTCACAGCTATAGTTACCTAGGAGTGCCCATCATCCTTCAATCAATTCATATTCATATGAACACATAACCAACAAAACACTAAATAAAAATGAAAATTCTGAGCCCACTGAAATTTACAGTCATTTCCAACATCAGCTCTAGCAGACCTAGAATTCTACATCTGAATTCTGTAGAGAAATTATCTGAGAAAATTATCTACAAAAGATCAATTTCCTAAGATAGAAAAACAAGGGGTTAAAAATAGTGTAGGATATTCCAGAGGCTTTTGCCTACACATAATGGACTTCTTGAGTGATGAGTTAACATTCTGAGATACACTGAAAACTTTACTCAGTAATTAAATGTTTGACTTGCATTATACATTGGGTACGAGTAAGGAATCCACTCATACCTATCTTTAGTCCTCTTTCCTTATGTAATTTAAAAAGCAACAAATGGGAAAGAAACTTTGTGAAGGAACTAAGCATAAATACAGACAACTATGGCCTAAAAAGAAGTCTGAAAAAATCTTGTTTCAAAATATAATATCAAATATATGGCCTCAGTGATGGAATCTTAGCATCATAAATATTAATGTGTATTAAAAACATATGATAGCACAAGGAAATAAAAATGCCACTTTTACACTAATTTTTTGTAGGGGCTCACAATGGGATATTTCACTTTAGACAGATGTCCAGGATTCCTGTGTATGTTAAACATGCATGAGCTGTCAAACAGACAAAGAATAAGCAGAAATAGAAACCCTGTTGTTGCCTTTCCGTGGTTTTAAGAACCAGATATGGTTAAGGGAAAAGGGGTTTTTACCTCAATATTTATTTAAAGATCCTTAAAGGTGCACCACTTTGCCAAGGTGGAATGCACTGAAATGCAGGCACACAACAGACTGCATATACAATTTAAAGATCTTGCAAATTAGCATATATATCAAAGATTCCCCAATGAGAAGCTTAAATGAATAGTGTGATAGCCCCCAACCCAAGGAATTCTTTCCTGCATATGCCTATATTAGTTTACTGGATGTGTTCTAGAAGGAACTTTGGTTTCTGAGGATAGTGTAGAGCTTTTCGGCCTCCAGGATGTTTTGTCTCCTGGCTTAACAGAATATTAGGACTATGCTAAATGATCAGACTTAAGGAATTACAAGTATGTAGGCTAAAAGCACTGAGGATACATAAAAGCTATATAAAAAGGTATATAAAAGGGGTATAAAAGAAAAGGCAAAAAATCATCATGGCATCACCGTTACCGAATTTGTTAGTGAGATTTATGCATCTTCAATATAGCTCTTGATCTTTTCCCATCCATATTGAGAGGGACCAATATACACATGCCTCAACATGTACCACAAATGCGGTGAAGAAAATTCCTATTTAAAAAACTGTGTGGCCCTCTCCCCAGAGGGGTTTCACCTGTTGGACAATAAGGGAGGAGAAAATTTCCATGATTAGACTGCGAGCACCTCCCCCCACCCTCACACACACACACATGCTTGCTGGCGAATGCAAGTGCCTGGATGCCTGTGAAAGATGCCCGCGAGTCCGAGTTGGGGGGAAGGAGTGTGGAGGCACATAAAGGGCAGCTGGCCGCGACGCCAGGAGCCATTTTCTTCTTTTTGCTTTAGGCTGCTTGGAGAGTCGGCTTGGCCCTTTCTGCTCCTGCCTGTGTGGTCCTGCCTTCTTACCCGTGCCTGTTCTGCCCGCCTCATGGTTCCTGCAGCTTTCCTCCTGTGCCTGCTTTTGCCCTGCTTCATCGTTCCTGCAAACTAGCTTGTCGCCTGAAGATCGCTGCCGCTACCACCGCTTGTGCCCAGCCGTGTTCCCCCAGCCACAGGCACTGCTGCCCACCTCCATCCCGACTCGGAAGGCTGGGAAGCGCTGCAGGAGCAGGGCTGTACCCACAGCAGCCTGTGCTCCCCCGCCAGCAGGGACACGCCGCCCGCTGCTGTTTGAAAATCGCGCCCAGCCGCCACGGGAGCTGCGCAGCTCGTACGCTCCTTCTGCTGAGCTGCCGCTGGCAGAGCCCTCAGAACTCCTTGTGGTAGTGCTGTCCCTGCCTTCTGTTTCTTTCCTCCTCTGCCCCCTTTTCTATCCCTCTTTTGTCTCAATAAACGGTTTCCAGATATAATATTGCCGTGTTTTGTGCTTAATTTTTCATCAGAAAATCTATCAAAAGAATCTTTCCCACCTCCCCCTTTTATAGTGGAATGGAACAAATGTCTAAATGAACCAGTAAAAGAAAACCATACTCTGAACTTATACTAGACAATTCTTACAATTCACATTTTACTTCACATTGGAACTATTATTATGTTACAAATATGTCATGTTTCATACTATCTTTAAAAAACTAAAACCAGGAAAACCCAAATAGAAAGTTTTATGTTAAATATGCTGTTTTATGAAAAAATTAAATAGAAAATAAACACCCATATATATTTTTAGAAAATAAAGCCTATTTCCTGTCATTATACTTTATCTTTTCAAGTAGTCCAACATAACCTCTTTCTCTTCTTTCTAATTTGTCTTTCCTACTAGTTTTTCTTCTCTTCACACTGAGAAATCTGCAGAGAAAAATAACAAATAACTACCTGTACTGCAATTAACTACAGGAAAAGGATTCTTAAGATTTTGTATTCCCTCCTACTTTTTGTAATAACACAACAAAATTTTAACTACTGCATAAAAACCCCCAAAAAACAATGGGGGTTTTTATGCATAGTATGAGCCCTGTCAGATATCTATAATGCATATGCAAAGGCATTATTCTCCTTTGAAAGGCTTCTGCACCACTGACCTTGCTGGGATTAGTTATTTGCACAGATACATGAAAATTATGTCTATATATAGAGTAAAATATGAGCTCTTTACATCCTCAGTGGATACTTTGGAGGGTGCCTGAAAGCACTTTAACTCCCAAACAGACTCTCTACATTGACTATGTAACAGACCTAGATTCATAAACTGTCTGCCTGGATTATAGCAGGAGAAGTAATAACCTTTGCTCACCTCATTTAAGACACACCTGTTTGTGCAACAGTGGGACAAATCCACACAGAGAACCATTCCATCTAGGCAACTAAGGATTTGCTGTTTAGTTCTTTTTCTTTTTGGCCTTCAGTGACAACATCTCCTTAGCTTTCTGTCTACTGGCAGACTGGCAATGTTTAATTGCCTACATTAGATGCTAACACTGTACCAACTAGGTGAAATAGCTCTGATCTGTAGAGAGAAACACTTGGTGCTGCAGGTCTGGAATTCATAGTAGACACATTTCAGATGTATCATTTGTCCATTTTCACTTTGGATTAAGTACAGTTCTGGCACCTGTCTTCCAGCCTTGTATCTTACGGAAGGAATCCTGTTTGTGCTTTCTAGTTCACCCTAAGTCAAAGCGACCTAAACTGATCAGGAGATTTCCTTTGGAAAGCAGACCTGTCATGAGGAATGCACACATACTCTTTATTCCTTTCATCTGTAATAGAGCTGATCACCTGCATTCACTGAATCAAAAAAAATTCTAGTTACTACTAGTTAAGCACTATCGCTCTTAATAATGTAAAGACTGAATAACTGTTTGGACACACCCACTGAATATATATGATTTTAAGATGATGTAACATATGTATTCTTCAGATGCATAAAAACTGAAAGCCTAAAATGAATAGAAAAATAAATTAATGCATCCTAACTAATTTAACTAATTCCTAGTTAATGTTTCATAGCAGCATTTCCAAACAATAAGATTTTTTTGGTTTATTTTAACTTTGTCCATTAAATCAAAAAAAGGTATTATTTCAACTCAGTAAAGCTTTTCTGTAAATACAAAAGAGTGGTTACACTAATAAAATGTGTTTTCACTACTAAAGGGAAAAAAAATAAACAGAATAGAAAGTGAGTTTATACTTAAGTACAAAATCATTCTGTTTTGTTTCAAACCAAAATATTTCACTGTGTTTTTACACTTGTGTTCACACATAACGGGAAAATGAATTAATGAGGTGCTTTATTCAGATGTATATATATTTTTCAGCAGAAAAAATATACATTTTTTGTTTCAAAACCCATAAAAGGTAAAAAAATATTAATCAAACAAACTTGCAAGCACATTGATAGTTTTCAGTGATCCTGGAACATCACAAAGTAAAAACAGTCATATTAAAAGCCTCTTTACATAAATAATGACTCACATAGAAATCTAACTAAAGAATGAAATAACATAAAAAGTAAGACACCATACCTATTATTTTGACTTTAGATTCCTCTTAATCAATGTCATCAATGCAATTTGCTGGCTAAACTGCATATTGGCCTAAGAGGCAGCTGGTAGATTTAAAAAAAAGCAAAAAAGGTTTTGAATAAAAATGCTTCATCAGCTGCCTCTGCTGAAGATCTTCTATTGTCTGTTTTTTAGCAATAGCATTGTTCTCTGCAATAATGTGAAAACCAAGACATTTCATCTGAAAAAGAGATTGCCACATTTGAAAATAGTTCTTTTCATGATATAGGGCATCAGTCACCCATTGATTGTCCTGAAACATAGCAGGAAAAAGGAGTGGCTCACATCACCAAGAAATTGCTGTGCAATAATTTTGGCACATGCCAAAGTAACGCCAACGAAGCTGAAAAGCTGTTTTTTGGTGAAATGCTCAAAAGAGATCATTAAGGAATGAATAATCTGACAGGCCTTGTATAAATAATTAAAACCATCTGTAAGATGAAAAAAAATACATACATAGCCTGAATTTTTCAAAGTTGTCTGTGAGACTTTAGAGGGAGCTAGGTATCCAGACTTCACAGGCAGCCTTGAAAATTCTGCTCTTTGTGTTTCCTGGATGTTAGTTTTTGTTTTTTGTTTTTCTGGTTTTTTTTAAGGAAGGAGAAATAACAACTCTCTTACTGTGTTTTCTACTTTTTGATACAAAATAGAGATAAGGTAGCTTTAGTGTACAAATGTGCATCAGGGGAAAGAGAGTGTGGATGTCTGCTTTATGAGATAGAATATACCCAGTGTAATGAGAAATGTAAAGTGCGATGATACCCTTCTTTTATAGGAAACAATGCTGTGTGCTACTGCTAATTTTATCACAATACAAATAAAAGCACTTCTATTTCCTGTGTGCAGTGGAAGTGTTTTCAAGTGATGCATTGTTTTGAAATATAAAGCATAAAAGGAAATACAGAAAATTACTAAAGAATACATTTCAGTGAAAGGACAGCAGTTATGTGAAACGAACAAGGCCAGGTATTTAGATCCCAATAAATGAAACAGTCTTTGTCTTTATCACAATTGCCATCTCCTTTATTAATATCAGTGAAGTCAGTCTTAAGATTGTTTGTGATTTTTGTCATAGAACAAAGCCATTTTTATCAGGTCTATTCTTATTCATTACATGCAAATCAAGTAACTAATTTGATCCTATCTAAATACAACTGACATAATTATCAGTTTAACCTGGCAATCAACATGGCAGACTTGGATTCCTTGAGAAGCAGAGAAAAATATCACCTGGCAAAAAGACCTAGAGAATAAAGGAAAAAAATTCTAAATTCTCAAGGAAAAGTTGTGTGCTGGGAAGAGAGCACCTAGCATAAGCCATGTTGTTTCAGCAAATGATCTTCTTAAATCTGGATTGAGGTACAGAAGAAAGACTTTAAGCACAGAGAAAGAGGTGGGCTTTTACCAGTTCAAGGAAGTACCTCAGAATTCTTGGAGGACTGTGATTAAACCTAAAGTATCTTAATTTTCCTGAGAAATCTGACATTACAACAATCATTCAGTTCTGTCAAGATCCAATCATTTTTTTGAAATGCTGTATCAACTCTGATTTTTCCATAATCCTGTATGAGCCTCATTATTTTAACACTCAAATGTTCCCAACTAGCTGAGTGTCTTGCAGAATACTTTGCAGATTAAAGTGCTGATGAAGAATTTGTTAAAGCCATTTGATAAAGTTTTAGATATATGGATCTAAAGAGAGACAGAGAAGGATATTTTTTGTCATTGGTGACATAGCTGTTGATTTCAAATTTCTGATGAGCTAATGACATTTTGCCTTGGGCACAAGCAGCAAAGAAAACAGAAAAAATTATTGTTTCTTTTAGCCAAGGAAATCTTAAGATCCTTAAATGCATTTTTCAGGTGAGCTATTTTAGCAATTATTTCTGAAAATCTTATTAGGATCATTGTCAAAGTCCAGAATAATATAAATTATTTATATTAAGAAGTATTTAAAGCGTGTGTATTGTGTTTGAGTGGCGAGGTTTTGGTAGTGGTGAAGCTACAGTGGTGGCTTCTTTGGGAAGCTGCTGGAAGCGTCCTTCATGTCTGATAGAACCAATGCCAGATGGTGCCAAGACAGAGCCACTGCTGGCCATGGCTGAGCCATCAGCAATGGTGCCTTATGCCTCTGGGATAACAGATTTTAGATGGGGAAAACCTGCTGAGCAGCAGCCGTTGTAAGTGAAGAGTGCAAGATACGTGCAAGAAACAGTCCTGAAGAACCAAGGTCTGGAGGATAGGGAGGTGGTGCTCCAAGCACATGACCAGAGATAAAGACCATGGGGAGGCAGGCTGCCTGTGGAGGACCGAGGTGGAGCAGATATCCACCTGCATCTCTTCAAGGACACCATGATGGAACACATGGAAGATGGAGGTGACTCCATCAGAAGACCATGCTGGAGCAGGCTCTTGGCAAGACCTATGACCCCATGGAGAGAGGAATCCACTCTGGAGCACGTCTGTTGGCAGGACCTGTGATAACACTACAGGGGACCCATGCTGGAGCAGCTTGTTCCTGATGGACTGTCTCCCGTGCAAGGGACTCAGGGTGGAGCAGTTTGTGAAGAACTGCAGTCTATGGGAAAGACCCATATGGAGAAAGATCATGGAGGAGTGTCCCCTGTGGGAGGTACACCACACTGGAGAAGAAGAGTGTGAGGAATCCTACCACTGATGAGGAATGAGCAACAGAAACAATGTGTGATGAAATGAAGTTAACTTCCATTGCCCATCCTACTTTATTACTCAGGGGACAGAGGGAGGAAAACTGGGGGCTGAGTTAAGCCTGGGAAGGTGTTTTGAAGATTTGGATTAATTTCTCATTATCCTACTCTAATTTGATTGGCAATTAACTAAATCAATTCCTCAAAGCAGATTTATTTTGCCTGTGATAGTAATGGTTGAGTGATCTCTGCTAGTCCTTATCTTGATCCATGAGCCTTTGATTGTATTTTCCCCCATTTCCAAGTGAGGAGTGGAATGTTAGAGCAGTTTGGTTGACACATGGCATTCAGCCAAGGCAAATCCACTACAAGGGGGTCCATTCTGAACACACCTTTTACAAAAGTGTGCCTTTTAGCAACAGCAACACCGAAGATCCAAGTGTGTCACCACCATCAGCTTACTCAACAGTGAAAAATAACTGCCTCAAATAAATGTCTTCAAAACACAGGGCTCACAGAAACATAACAGAGATAACTGGATCTGTGAATTAACAAATGGAATAATACACTTCTGTCACACCAACACTTCTGCGTAAGCAGGACATACTACATTGTGGATGTGTTGCTACCTTTCATATAATGTTTAGTTATCACATTCAAAATAACTTCTTGACAATCATGTCTGTTTATCAAGAGTGCCTTTTTTATTCTCCAATTTTATTGAGTCTATGGGAGTACTGTGTTCTTCTGAGCTCCAGAAGCACAAAGCACTCACCTTAACAAGCATATTTTTAGGGAATGTGACCAGAAAATTATTCTTTTTTTATTTCTGAATTGTAATTCTCTTTTCACACCAGAGATTTATATCATTTGAACATATTGAAATGCTATCTTAAGCTGTAACAATCCGTGAATAAGGTTCATATTCTCAAACTGAATAGAGAAAAACCCCTAACAACAGAAAAGTAGAGATACTAAGTTAATTGGGAACTAGGCGACTGCCATGTGCTGAACAAAAAAGAAAAATAGATCAGTAAAGAAAAACCTTTCTTTCATAGACCAAGAATAAGAAAATTTTAAAATAATACAGAACTAAACTATTTAATATATCATACTGCACAGTATAATTAATATATTTAATTTATTTGTAATTAACCAATTTTTTTAAAAATTGTGTTTAAGTCGTACATGTACCTTTAGTTAATTGTATCACACAAATATGCACTTAGTGATCTCCCTTAGCCTACCAATACAAACATAAGAAATATGTGAATGTAAAGAAATATTTCAAAAGTGCCAACTCTTATAAAACACCTTCCTAACACTGCAAGGAAGTGTTTTTTCTGGTTTTTGTCACTAGGACATTAGGACTTGAGCTTGTTGCGCATTTATCACAGAAATAATTATACCTTATTTATAAAGGAGGGTAATCTCATGGTAATTTTTAGATATCTTTGACATTGTGGCTGGTATCTTGGTAGTATGCATGAGGCATAAATACATGCTCTCTGCACTTGTAGTTTTCTGATTCAACTATTTTCAGTATTACATGCATATACAGGTGTCCAATGGATTTAGCACAAAATTTACCTATGCTAGGAAAAAGGCAGAAGTGCGAATATGACTTTATTGTATTTCTCTGTGCAAAATATCCCTTATAATGTAATTACCATTCGAATACTATACAAAATTTTCCATAGGTAAATGTCAGTTTTTCCTGTGTCTAGGAGCACAAAACAGAAATATGAAGAGGTGTTTGGTTACTATTTGAATTTCAACCACACTTTTCTCAACTGAATCTTTAGTCCGACAGCTTGCAAAGAGTGTCACTCTAACTCTTACATTTGTTGGTAACACTAAACTAATCCAAACTTGCCTCAAAACAAGCTGTGCAACCCTCTAGATTAATTCTACCTCTTGTCAATTTTGTCTTTTCATTAACAAGAGTATTTTCAAAAGCACATACCAGCAAATAATGCCCCACATTTATTCTGTCTGTTTTGGGACCGCTACCTTCCAGATAGATATACCACTCTGTTTTTAGGAGAACACAGTGAAAACAAGTGTATTTAGGAATAGAGCTACATGACACATCTTCAACTTTAGAACCATCCTAAAGGCATCAATTTATTGCTTTATTATGATGCATGAATAACTTTATAAACAGATTAGTGATTTGGAGATAATCGATTTGGATGTAATACTTGCAAATGAAAATTTGCCTATCCCACCGACTAGCTATGCAGATGTTGAAAGATTAGTCTCCTAAATGAATGTATAAACCCAAGTGTTTTTGCATTTAAATGTTGTAATAATTTACTACCAACTACCAAATAATAAGAAACCAGTAGAATTTATAAATGCATTAACTAAATAGAAAACAGATGGTATTATTTATTTGAGGGCCACAGTTATCTCTTGAGTTTACAAAGCTCCTCT
>VZTN01023430.1:0-21505 GCA_013400515.1 Erpornis zantholeuca
CCCATCCCCCTCGCCAGCGCCGCCGCCCCCGGCCCTGCCCTGCCCCCACCCTCTTCTCCCCCGCTGCTGGGGGTGTTTGGGGGAGGGTTTGCATCGCCCCAAAGCCCGGTGCCAGCCTGGCGCGGGGTCACCACGGTCACCACCAGCCTGGCGTGGGGTCACCACGGTGGGGTCCTGGCCACCCCCCTCCCAAAATGTGCCGAAATTCCTGCACGGCCTCTCCTCCATCCCGGGCCTTTGTTTGTTGGTGCTGCTAATGAGGGCTCCCCAGTTAACCCGGGCGGGGGGAGGGGGAGTGTGAGTGGTGGTGCCCCCACTATTGTGGGGTCTGCAGGGGGACAGGGACAGTCCTTTCCCCTCCTGGGGCTCCTGAGGAGCCTCGCATTCCCAAATTGCGCCTGCCACCACGTAGGTCATGGAGCCGGGAATGACGGGGCAGCAGAGCCGGCACCCACAGCCCCGGGGCCACCCAGGGGTGCCTGGCGTGGTGGGGACACCCAGGGGATCCTGTCACCGTGTGGGAAGCTGGGGTGGTGGCAGCGGGGTCACCGCGTGTGCGATGAGTGTGCAACGTGTGCTCTCTGTGTGCTGGCTGCGCGTCATTGTCACCCCCGTGTCCTCTGCGTGCTCCCCACGTGTCACTGTGCCCTCTCTGCATGCCCAGTGCGTGCTCACTGCCCACCCCATGCATGCCCAGTGCGTGCTCACTGCCCACCCCGTGCGGCCCTGGCAGGACCTTGGTGTGTTTGCCTGTGCTGTGCCTGTCACAGGCGCTTTGCACGCTCAGTGCACACTCAGTGCACGCTCAAGGGGAGGTGTCCAGCCAGGTGTGGCAGCAGCGTTGGCTCTCAGCTGTGGGGTGCAGGGACACTGGGACTGCCTCCTCTTCTCTCGGCTTCCCTTCCCAATGCTCGTCCCTATGGAAGTGGCTGCCAGGGAATGTGCAAAAAGCCACACATGTGTGTGCAAGGGCAGAGCATTGGCCTGGGGGGTGTTTGCACCAACACACACACACACACACACACACACACACACACACACACGAACAGAGGCTCATGGGCTGTTTCTTGTCTGCACATGAGTTTATCCTAGTGTACCACCCGTGTTTCCCCCACAGGACCAGGGCTCTCCCTCTCCCCCTCACCTGGTGGGTGCAGGGTTCAGCCAAAGCCCCCCCCGGGGTGCAGCCTGGCCCCCAGGTCTGGGCCGCAGCAGGCCCCACGCTGGTGGCTCCTGCCCAGGGACAGTGGCAAGGGCCCTGCTGGCCCCAGGGAGCACTGGCAGCTCACAGGCCGCAGCACAGGGCTTCCTAATGTTTTTTCAGGGAAACATGAATTTTGATGCATTCGAGCCCCCCAGCCCCCTCCCTCCTCCTGATCACATCCAGCATCCCAGGGGTGCAAACACGGGGCCAGCGGCAGCAAATTCCCCATGTCCCAGTTCTCACCTGGATCCACTGAAGGTGATGCCCCTGCTGTGTCCCCAGGGTGTCACCTGTCCCCAACCTCTGTGTGCCACCAGAAACCACAACCTTGTGGGGTCACCAGGAGCTGTTGGAGCCCCACACTCCAGGACTGGCCGAGGGAAAACAGGAAAGCGAGCGGGGGGGTGCCGGAAGGCTGCTATTGTTGGCCAGGGAGCAGAGGGAGCGTGAGGGCCCGGAGGCATCGTGGCCACCCTGTCACCGCTCCGTGCCCCGAGCCACCCGTGGCTGCCCACTCCCCCTGGATGTGCCCCAGCGTGGGCAGGCTTGAGGCTGTTTAGGGCTTCCCCTCCCACGCTGCTGCTCTGCTTTGGAAGGGAAAATAAAATAAACCTCCTTTTTCCGTGCGTTACTTCCTCGGCCCAAGGAGGGCCCGGCTTCCCCGCCCTGGAAGCAGGAGGATTTGGAGCCCTGGCTCTGTGTCAAATGAAAAAATCCTGAAAAAAACCTGGAATTTCCTGCTGGGCAGAAACCTGGAGGTTTGACACTCCCGGTGCTGGGGTGGGACAGGAGGGGTGGGAGGGACAGGAGGGGTGGGAGGGACGAGGGACACCAGGGACACAGGGGACACACATTCCCCCCCACGCCCAAGGCACACACGGCTGTGCTGGCTCCTGTGGGTGGATCCTCGATCTTCCTCCTCGCCTTGAAGCCATGGGGGAGTTTTGGCAGCTCCTGCCAGGCCTGCAGTGCACCCCAAGTCCCCACCCTGCCACCGTGGGGTTCTCCCAGGGACTCGGCCCTGGTCCCTCGCTCCCCATCTGCTGCAGGGAAGGGGCTGGGGAAAACCCTGCTTGGCTTTCCCAGCTCCTGCTTTACCCCCACATTTTGGGGCTGCCCTCCTTGCCCAGGACCCCCCCAGCAGAGCTGCCCAGAGTGTCTCAGGGACAGCTGGGGGACAGGCAGAGGGATGAGGGGGATAGTGGTGCCGTGCCTCAGTTTCCCCAGCTGGAAGAGGTGCTGTAAGGTGAGGGAGCAGCTGGAACCCAGCATCGGAGCTGTAGGGAAGTGTGGCTTGAGGGAAGGTACAAACACACCTGGGGTGCTTCACCCCAATAAAAGCCCTCCAGGGGAGGTGCCAGTTCAATGGGGAGCATCCTCCATCCCCCACTACCCAGGGGGGCCATGACCAGTCCTGCCCCCACCACCCCACACCAGCCAAACCCCAGGGGACAAGGGCATGGAGATCGTGGGACTGGGACAGGGCTTGGCCCAGGGATCTACTGGAAAGTTACTTCAGGAAGGAAATCCCTGCAGCCCCCAAAGCAAGGGCCAGGAGCTGCAGGAGATGTGGTTTTGGAGTGCCTGAGGAGAAGGGCAGGGACGGGGCTCATGCTGTGTCCCAGTGGGAGTCCTGCTTAGCTGATAGCAGCAGATGGGAAAAGCATTTCCAGGAGGATTTTAAACACCCCAGGCTCTTTTCACCCTTCTCCATCCTCTCAATTCCCTGGGAAGGGGGGAAATCTTCAGGAGCAGCCCTGACTCACTGCAGCTGGGTCATTCTGGGGCAGCCCTGGGAGTGCAGGGATGTGGCAGGAAGAGGTGCAGGCTGGCACATCACGCATTTTCTTAGAAAGAGAAGAAAAACTTGCAAACCACCAAAAAATTCCCCCTGTTCCCTTGGAAAGGGCACTGAAACCACAGCAGGGCCTGTACATGCTGTGCTGGAGGACGTGGGTGCTGCTGGCTGTGTCCTGGCAGCCTCTGGGGTTGGCAGGGATTTGTTCACCAGGACCAAAAATGATCCTGGGGCCCCTTCTCCTGGTAAAGCACAGGGTGAGGAGAGACCTGCTGTCCCGTGGGGCCCGAGCAGCAGGTGCCCTTGGTATCAGTGTCAGGGGATGGGACATGTCCTCCCTGCCCCAGCACTTTCCCAGAAGCATTCCACGTCCTGCCCATGTTCCTGGAGCTGCTGGCCCCTGGCCTGGCCTGTGCCATACAAGGGAGAGGGAGCACGTGCCATGCTGATGACTGTTCCCTTGTCCCAGCAACGGCTGTCACCTCCTCCATGGAGCCCAAAACTGGAGTGGAGCAAACCCAGGGCCCTGTTCCTCTGCCCGGGAGGAGGCGGGTGCAGATCAGGGCTGGGGGGCTGCCAGGGACCCTGGGGAATCTGGCCCCAGAGGCATCAGCTGTCCAGGGAACACAAAACAAACAAAAAGCACATTGCAGAGCTTGGAAAGCATCCACTGCCCGTGCAGGGATGAGGGACAGAGGCACTCCTAAGGTCTGGGGGGCTGAGTGTGACAGCAGAGCTGTGCAGGGGCATGTCCTGTGCCACCTGTGTCCTGTTTCACTCAAAAGGTGCATGGGGTGAGGCAGCACCTCCTGGGGATGGGAACCCCATGGCCCCTCTGGAGGGGTCCCCCCGCTGTCTCTGGGACAGTGCCCAGGGCTGGAGGGGCAGGGCAGGGCAGTATAAGGACACCCCTGTGTCATGGCCCAGCCCCAGCAAAGCTCTGAGCAGGACCTGCTGCCCAGGGAGGTGGTGGCAGGTGGGGACATCCCCAGCCTCACCCAGCGAGATGTGGCTCTGGCACAGACCCCACAGGTGCCACAGGAGACCCCCAGCCCCTGCTCCCCCTTGGCTGCTTTCCAAGGGTCCATGCAAAGCCTGCCCCACATCCCAGCTTCCCACTTTAAGCAACCCCTAACAGGACTCATGATGGATGCACTCGACCCTTCCACCAAACCAGTGATGGTCTGGTCTGGGATCAGAGAAGGCCAGAGCCAGGCCAAGAAGTCCAGGAAACCCACAAAGGGGCAGAGTGACCCAGGGAGCATCGATGCTTGTGAGCTCAGAACCGATTGTGGGATTAACACCTAGAGAGCAGGTGGCTTTTCCAAGGCTTATTTATCAATATAACAATTAAAGTTGTGGGTACAAGGAGCCCCCTGCACTTTTCCCTGTGAGCCAGCTGCTTCATCCCACTACCCTGCCAGTCCCTGTGGGTGCCTCAAGCTCTCCCTGCCTGGCCCTGTGACTGTGCCGTGGTGTCCTGGAGCAGGGACACCTCCTGAGCTGGTGCCTCAAGGAACAGAGACCTTTCCACCAACAGATTTTTGGATGAGTCCAATTTGAGTTCCCCCTAATCTGCAGCTGGACTGCACATCTGTGATCTCCTCTGGAGGTGGGACACATCTCAAGGGTTGGGATGAGACTGAGAGATCCTTCCCCACCCAAGCTGCAGAGACCCTTACTTGGAACAGCTCCTCAGTGAGTTCCTGACACCACCCTGAATTAATGCCAATGAAATCCACGTAGTTAATTCCTTCAGATGTAAACCATTGTCCAAATCTGAGACTAAGACTGGACCTGGCTGTACCTAAGGTCCGTCAGGAGTTTAGGAAGCAGGAGGGTCTTGTCTGAACCTTGTACTCAACAGAAGGATCTCTCTTACCCTCTTACATCTTCAGTCTCAGTGTAAATCATTCCAGCTCGATTCCAACTTGATTTTCCTTATTTACACACATGTAGGAAGCACCAGAGGGAACCTCACCATTGAACTCTGTTAAACCACACTTTCACAGATTCATATTAAAATACCTTTTGCTAACAGCGTTGATGGTGATTCTTTGAATGACCTTAAATCACTCATCTGTGACAAATTGATGTCATTGGCAGGATCCTAAATCCGGATTCATGACAGAACTGAGACCCTGAAGCTCCTGAGGTCCTCAATGTTCGGGGGATGAGAAGCCCAGCAGGGGAGGCTCAGGGCAAGCCATG
This sequence comes from Erpornis zantholeuca, assembly GCA_013400515.1. NCBI lineage: Eukaryota > Metazoa > Chordata > Aves > Passeriformes > Timaliidae > Erpornis > Erpornis zantholeuca. The sequence continues at coordinate 5,214 of VZTN01023430.1, forward strand.
GCTTTCTGGGAGCAGCAGGAGACCCTGCTCTGAACCATGGGAAAGGAGCATTTCCCTCAGAACATACGGCAGCCACAGCCCCCTCCGTGCTGCCTGCCCGTGCCCGCTCCAGCTCCGGGGCAGATGCCATCTGTGCTTTTTGGGAAGGGATCAGCCCCGCAGAGGGGAGGCTGCTGGAGCCCTGGGCACAGTACCTGCCCTGCAGTGCAGATCTGCAAAGCTGTGCTCTGGCTTCTTGGCAAAGCCTTTGTGAGGCCTCTGCACCCAACCAGTGCCTGGGGAGATGAGCGATGAAAGTACTGAGAACTCCTGGCCAAGGCTAAAGCCCCTCGCCAGGCTGGGCTTAGTCTGAGGGGCTCAGCTTGGGGTGCTCGGCACTGGGAACTCAGCCCTGAGGACTCAGCTTGGAGGCTCACAGCTGTCTGCTCCCTGCAGCACTCGCAGCTGCAGCTCAGGAGCGAGTAAACACGAGATGAAAGCCCAGGGAGATGAAAGTGGGGCTGAGGCTGCTGGGGCAGAGGCAGAGTAAAGCTGAGCTGTGGCTCCACAGACCTGTCTGGGCAACATCCTGCACTGCCGGGCCTGGGGGCCGGGCTCAGCCACCTCCAGCCCTGCCACATCTTCTCCCACAAAGGTCCTGTTCCTCCTCCTCCTCCTCCCTTGGCTGAGCTGGTCTCACATGGGAGGCTCTATTCTCCTGAAAAGAAGGGGGACTGAGGAAGGCAGGTCCCTGCAGGGCCGTGGGTCACAGCTGGTTGGGTGCCACACAGCCCCAGGCTCAGCACCCACGGCATTGCGGGTGGGGGTGAAAAGGGAAGCTGAGGAATGGCAGCAGGAGCTGCCCTGGCTCCGAGAGCTGAGCCAGCACCATTCAGCACCCACCTGCAGCCCCACCACAGCTCTGCACTCGGGGCCTCGCAGGTGTCCTGGTTTCAGCTGGGACAGAGCCAGTTCTCTCCCCAGGAGCCGGTACAGGGCCGTGTTTGGGATCTGGGATGAGAATAATGCTGATAACACACCGATGTTTTGGTGTTGCTGAAGCAGTGCTTACTCTAAGCCAAGGACTTTGTGTGTCCCGTGCTCTGCCAGCAAGGAGGGGTACAACAACTGGGGGAAGCAGGGCTGGGACAGCTGACCCAGGCCAGCCAAGGGGATATTCCAAACTAAGGAACAGCATGTTCTTCAGCTGAGCTGCACCCACAAAACACTGGGAGAGGGGCTGGAGGGTGGTCCCATCACCTCCACTGTGCATGGGAACAGGCAAGAGCCAGTGCTGCAGGCAGGGAACAGGAGGAGCTACAGCTGGGGAGCCCTCACTCGCCTCCTAGCCAGGAAAAAAACGTGCATCCCCCCAGATGCAGAGTTTTTCCTAATTCAGTCCACCAGCCTCAATGACTGCACCCCTGGCTCCTCCCCATGGCAGAGGAGCCTCTTGGCAAGTTGGTGAGCTAGAATTCCCCTCCCCTGCCCACTTCCACCCGAGTTCCAGAGCTGGGACAACAGCTCAACCCTCGGGTACAGAGACACTGCAGACACCAGTCAGGACAACTCGGGGCTGCTGTCAGGTCCCACAGCCTCGGAACCCAGCACAGGGCTCGGAGCAGCCCGGACCTGACACGGGGAGAGCAGGAGGAGCCCAACCAACCTGCCAGGAGCCATGCCAGGAGCACACACCCACGAGCTCCCAGCTCTCCACCACAATCCCCAAGGAGCCCAAACACCCTGTGTTTGTTTTGCTGAGGGGAAGGCTCTGACGAACGTGCAGTCACGAGACGCTTGGCGGCAGCGTGCGCTGTGTAAATACAACATAATTTATTGGTTCCATTTCAGAGCACGAGTGGTATTTGTACGAGTGTCCTAACGGCAGGACGAGAAATGACAGAGTCACATATGTACAGAGATTCCAGGGCACGGGAATGCTTTGTAAGGAAGAAGTGGTTAGTGGTGCAGTTTGGTCACTTACTGGTTCCCAAATCCTAGGTAGACCCACTGCCTACCTAGGGCAGTGCCAAGCTCTCCTTGTGCAAGCAGCAGGTGAGGCCGGGAGGCTCTGGCTGCACGGCAGAGATTTTGGTCCCAGATGTGCACAGCTGGGTGGGCTGGTGGTGCTGGGGAACAGGGAGAAGGCTCCGTACCCCAGCGGGAAGCAGGATGTGGTCCCGGCAGGGTCAGCGTACCACGAGGGACAGGGAGGGAGGGGATGGAGGAGAATTCCTGGTGCTGTCCCAGCGCCTTCCCTCTGCTAGCTCCCATGAGGAGCTGCCAGCGTGGATCTGTGTCCCCGTGGGGACAGTGCTGAGCCACAGCCAGGCTGTGTGTGCAGAGCTCAGCTCAGGGCTGGGCTGACACACGAGGGTAGATTTCCACTCCAGCAGTGGAGTCGTGGGATAAAGCCCAGTCCCAGCTGGCTCAGAGGGAATGCACGAGGGCCAGGCCTTGGGCACAGAGCAGCTCTGCCCCAAACCTGGGTTCACAGCCAGTGGGAGAGGTGCTGGGGGGATCCACCCCCGGGGATCCATGCACACCAGCAACTCCTCCCCAGTCCTGTGCCCTGCCCTCAGGGGAGGGGAACGTGTATCCCAAGGGAAGTACCGCTTCCATGGCAGCACCAGCTCCACAACACTGAATTGTCTGGCTCAGCTCACTCGGGGTACACGGAGGAGGCAGCTCAGGCAGCTCTTCCCCACTCCAAGAGCCATCATTCCCATCAAGTGGCCCACAAAATATTTTCTTTCTTTTTTATAGAAATTACTATAAAAAACTAGTTAATCTAGAGCATCTTTAAAAAAATATTCCTGCAGTATCACAGTTTTACATTGAAACTCATTAAAAATATATAATTTCTTAAACGAAACGTCTCTGTTCTCCCCTTGAATCACGTCTCCAGTATGGGGTTGGGGCTCGGAGTCCTCAGAAGAGGTGCTGAGGTGGGAGCAGGAAGGTCTGAGCTCAGTGGCACATCCGGGAGGTCATTTCCTTCTGCCAAAGGGACAGAGAAGACAAGGAGCTGTGAAGGAGGATCCAGGCTCCCAGGTGAGGGTGGGGATGAAAAATCCCCCTGTGTTTAGCTGTCAATACCATTCCTGGGCATGGGGTGACACTGCTGCCCACAGCTCCAGTTTGGGCAGGGCCGTGTTCCCTCCACCATTCCCATTCCCAGGACATCCCAGTCACATCCTGACTCCCAGGTCCCTGACAGTTACACTGCAAGGCCAACTGGTCCTGAATTTGGGCAACCAGCTTTAGAAGAGAATCATGGAATCCTGGAGGTTGGGAAAGACTCCCAAGATCATCGAGTCCAACCATTACCCCATCACTGCTGTGTCACCACTAAACCGTGTCCCCAAGTGTCACATCCACATGTTTTTTGAGCACTTCCAGGGATGGTGACTCCAACACTGCCCTGGGCAGTCCCTTCCAACACCTATCCCACCCCTTCAGTGCAGAAATTTTCCTTTATATCCAATCTAAACCTTCCCTGGCACAGCTTGAGGCTGTTTCCTCTTGTCCTGTCACTTGCTACCTGGGACAAGACTGAGCCCCCCTGGCTGCCCCCTCCTGTCAGGGAGTTGTGCAGAGCCACAGGGTCCCCCCTGAGCCTCCTTTTATCCAGGCTGAGCTCCTTTCCCATATCCCTCAGCTGCTCCTGGGGCTCCAGCCCCCTCCCAGCTCTGTTCCCTTCTCTGGACATACTCCAGCCCCTCAATGTCTTTGCTGGAGTGAGGGACCCATAAGTGACCCCAGGATTTGAGGTGGGGCTTTCTGAGAAGATTCCAGAGCCCTCTGTGCCTCCCCCAGCCCTGTGCAGGCCAGAGACCCTGAGAGCCCCATCGGTACTTGAGCCCAGACACTCACCAGGGGCTCCAGCTCCTTGGTGTCTATGAGATTGAATTCTTTCACAAAATAGTAAAAGTGCTTGTAGCAGGTGTTCACGTGGGCCTCCGAGCCCATCTGGGTGATCCTGTCGAAGTGGTGGATGTAGACGTGGACAAACACCCGGAAGAGCCTGGAGAGAATCTTCTTCACCACCGGGAGGAAGTTCTTGGGGAAGGGAGTACCTGGGAGGGAAGAGCGGCCATGAAAAACCTACACTCAGGTTAAAACTGGTTGCTTGGGGCTAAAATAAATTGGTAAAATGGAGAGATGGAGGCCAAAGTGCTTCTGTCCCTGGTAATCTCCAGCTCCCCTCTCCTTTGGATCACATTTTTCAAAGCATGGATTTTTTAAGTGACAGAGTGATGCACTGCTGTGACTGAAAGCAGAGCCCACATTCCCAGCAGTTGTTTCAGTCAGACAAGAGTTTTCTTCCACTCCTGTTTGATGTATTTATATAAACAGTGCACAACACCAGATACAACCAACTTCCCAAAGGAAAGGGCTGGTGCTGTTAACTCCCCACAGTTATCCCTTGTTTTGGTACATCTTTAGCTCTTCGGTTAAAAATTAAAGCTGTTAAGGTCCTCTTTGAAGGCTCCAGGGCTGTGTTTGGCTGGGCCCCTGCAGCAGAGCAGTCTGGCCATGCAGCCACCGCTGTGGGATATCAGGGTGTAAAGTTCACTCTGTTTCTGGAGGAACAAGGACGAGTTAAACCCTTTCCTTGCTCTGCCAGAGCTGCAGCATTTCAGTCAGTGTTAAAGGATTTGGTAAAAGCTGAGCTGAAGACAATAACAACGAAAAAAACCCCAAACCACAGCCCTCGTGCTGTCGGAAGCTCATCCTGCAGCCCAGAAGAGAACCAACACCCCCAGTGTGGTCCCCGGGGAGCTGCAGCAGAGCCCGTGCAGCACGAGAAGGAATGGCTGAGGAGGTTTGGTGCTTCAGCTGTTTCAAATCTGGCTGTTCATGGCCCTCCTCCCGTCTCTGCTTGCTCCACACCAGCTTTAAGCAGCATTTTGGCACACTGGAGGATCCCTGTGGATGCTCAAGTGGCAGATGTGCCCCAAATAGGGGACAACTGTATCTCATCAGAGCTCCAAAGGGATGAACACCAGGGCAGGAGGGAGGAAGGGAGGGAGCTCTGCTGCCCCTTGTCTCCTCCACACTAGGAGAAGAAGCTCTGCATAGGCTCAGTTGTATTTACTTGGTAATTTAGATACTAAATTCTTCCATCTTCATCACAAAATAAAATCCAACAATCTCTGTCCCAAAGCTGCCTTTGGATACAGAGATTGAGCTGTCTTAGGCCAAACTCCTGTTTCCATGGCCCTGGCAGCAGATGAAACATGGCCCTTCCCTGCCAGCATCCCACCCCCCAGGAGGGGCAGAGGCAGCCAGTGTAGCCTCTAATAACAGAGGGGGTGATTATGGCATGTGGCACCACCACCAGGTGACACAAAGCTGTGCCTTGGACCTGGGCTGGCCATGAGCTCCCAGAGAGCCATGCTGCATCCAGCAGGAGCCACGCCAGAGCTCCCTCAGAGACTCACTGCTCCAAGGACAGCCTCCTGTTTCACTGCCTCGAGGTATCCATGACTCCCAGTGGGGTCTGGTACAGCTCTGGGTATTTTAGCAGTGCAGAAGAGCTGGGAAGAGCTCACTGCACTGCCCACCTGAGAAGCACAGAGGGCAAGAGCTCCGCTACAGGAGTCAGCTGTGCTGCAGCATCTCCTGGAACAGCAATAGGGGCTCCATGAGAAGGCTCCACACCCACCTCCCTCCCTCCAGCCCCAGCTGAGACCCAAACTCACCGACGTTGGTGGGGAAGATGTCCTCGTTGTTGATCTGCACCTCGATCCAGTCCATGAGCAGGTTCATGTACTGGGGCGCCGACAGGGCCGTGGGTTTGCGGTACTTGTGCTCGTCCTGCCAGCGGTACTCGTACTTGGGGCCCCCCGACATGACAGGGCACGACTGCTCCGTGCAATAGTCACTGATGGTGCCGTAGATGAGGTTGATGCGGTTGAAGAAGTCCACGACGTGCACGGCCACCCAGTCGTTCTGCTCCTCGCCCGGCGGCAGCTGCACTGCCACCTTCAAGTCCAGGCCGGCGTTGAGCGAGGCCTGGGCCTTCTTGTGCAGCTCAAACCGCTGAGTCCCCGGCTCGAACTTGCGCTTGGGCCGGAAGGTTTTGTCTTTATTGAACACTTGCTTTAAAGCGTGGGACATTTTCCCTCTCGTGTGTCTCTTGCAGGCCCACAGCGGTGACAGCTGGAGGCGCGGCCACTTCCCGGGGCAGGGCTGGGGCAACTCTGATCTTCACAGAAACCTCCCTCTGCTCATCTGGTCCTGATCTGCAACACAGCACAGAAGGGCAGTGATTAGGAGCAGCTCTCTCAACAGGAAACCTTGTCTAAATCCCATAGGAAGAGATCTGGGATGCCACCTGGGCCCTCGCCCCACATCTGAGAAGGGGGGGAGCTCACAGCAGCTTTCCTTCCTCTCCCTTCCCTTCCCCAGCTGGAGCAGAGGGCAGGCTCGGCTGGAGGGGTGACCTGGGCTGAAGAGAGTCACCTCCTGACCCATTCCACGTGGGAATGAGGGAAAAGGCCCCACAGCCACTGGAGGGGGCTGCCACTCACCCCGACACTGCCACACCAGGAGACCCCAACCCTGCAGAAATGCCACCACCTGCTTGGCTCCAACGCACTGACAAAGAAGGCTAAAACCAGCTGGGTTTCACCCAGACCCCATTTTCCCCTATGCATCCCCCTCTGGGAACAAAGCCAGGTCATGCCAGCCCCCAACACAGTCCAGAGCTGCTGCCAGACACCTCCCACCCTGCCAGCCACCAAAAGTGAGAGACAGGAAGGGGGTGGAGGGGAATGAGAAGAAGAGGTCACAGCTCAGGCCCCCGGAAAGCAAATATCCTGAAATAACACTAGCCCTGAGAGCAGCCACAGCCCCTTCTGCAGGTGCACACAGACCGTAAACATATTTCCCATTTCAGTTTAGCTTCGTTTACAAGTTGAAAACTGGAAGATGAAGGAAAGCTCATCTTCCTCTTCCAGCCTCTAGAAAAGAATCAGCTCCAAGGGTGAGACACAAGTTGAGATCTGAAAGGATGCTGACGAGAAACACAGCTCTGTTTATCTGTAGCTAATTATACTTCCTTTGTTCCCACATCCAGCCCCTCGCAGAATTTGTGTCAGGCTGCTCTTTGATGGAAGCTTAAGGCAGAAAGCTTTGTGTACCAAAAATATTATTTTACATGTGCTGGACAGAGAAATGAATAAAGTAACAGAAATTAAGCTGATGCCTTAAATAGCATAAATAAGTTTCCATAATTTCATAAGCAAGCAAGCATAAAAAACCCCTTTCCCCAAGCAGAATCTACTTAGATTTACATGAGGCCACAGTGTTGTTCCAATAGGTAAATAGTGTCCTCAAATGCTGGCAAGCACATCCCAAACTCAAGGTCACGACTACCACGGCTGCAATCAAGCCTGTCTCTAACAGATGCTGCAGTGCTAATCAGCAGTTCTTCTCTGGAGAAAGATTAAAAAGCTCTAAAGCCAAGGCCTCTTGTTTCCTTATTTAATTACAGTGAGGAAGAAACCCCAAACCACTCCAGTTCACCCCACTAAGAACAGGCTCAACACTTCCTGTGGGAATGGGCTCAGTAACCTCTTCTGTGCAGGAGCTGAGAGATCCAAACTCCAAAATGGGCTACAATGTGTTGGGAGAAATCCTAAAATCATTTTAACGTGGTTCAGTGAGATCTGCCATGGTCTGAGAGGTGAATCCACAGCAGACATGTCATCATGGAATGGTTTGAGTTGGAAGGAACGCTAAGGGTCATCCAGTTTCAACTCTCTGCCATGGGCAGGGACACCTTCCATGGGCAGGGACACCTTCCACTAGACCAGGTTGTTCCAAGCTCCATCTAACCTGGCCTTTCTGCTGCCAAAACAGCTGCTGTGACCCCGTGAGCCACGTCAGGGGAGGCAAACCCAGCACAAACCCCTGGCAGATGTGTCCTTTGGAGCGTGATCTCACCCCAGACGTGGCAGAGGAAGAGTGAAGGGTGTGGAGAGACAGCTGAGCAGTGCTCGGTTACCAGGAGCTGTGTCACAGCCTGGCCACATCCTGTGGCAGAGCCGGAAGCTCCAGGGACTGCGCCTGCCCCAGAACTGAGGCACAGCCCCCACAGAACTGGCAATGTGGGCAGCAGGTGCTGAAGCTGCTGCCAATTCCAGCAGAAAGTCCAGGGAAGCACTTGCACGCAATGAGTTCCCTGCACTGGAGATAAAGGAAAACATTCACACAGGAAACCATAAAGCAGCAGCAGCCCCGCCCTCCACACAGCTCCCTGGAGCACCCACAGCATCCCTGGTGCACTGTGACTCCATCCCTGCTTCTCACCTGGAGGATCTGCACTGCAGGACCTGCCATGGATGAGGACTGGGGAAAACCCAAGGGTAAAACCAAACGTCTCCTGGCTTTGGCTACACACATCAAGAAACAAACATCAACCATTTTTCTCATCTGATGGATAAACTTCATAGAATCCCAGAATATCCTGAGCTGGATCCCACAGGGATCACTGATCCAACCCCTGGCCCTGCACAGACACCCCAACAATCCCACCCTGGGCATCCCTGGCAGCACTGCCCAAACGCTCCTGGAGCTCTGGCAGCCTTGGGGCTGGGACCATTCCCTGGGGAGCCTGGGCAGTGCCCAGCACCCTCGGGGGGAAGAACCTTTCCCTGAGCTCCATGCCAAGGCCTGACACAGCCCCAGCCTTTCCCTGGGCTCCTGGCCCTGTCCCAGAGCAGAGCTCAGCCCCTGCCCCTCTGCCTCCCCTCGGGAGGAACTGCAGCCCCCGAGGAGCCTCCCCTCAGTCTCCTGTGCCCCAGCTGAACGAGCCAAGTGCCCTGAGCTGCTCCTCAGACCCTTCCCAGCTCCATGTCCCTCCTCTGGACACTCTCCAACAGCTTTGCATCCTTCTGATGCTGTGGTACCCAAAGTGCCCCCAGCACTGGAGGTGAGGCTGCCCCAGTGCAGAGCAGAGCAGGACAATCCCTCCCTGGCCTGGTGCCCCCCAGGACACGGTGCCCCTTTGGGCTGCCAGGACACACTGGTGGCTCAGCTCCAACTTGCCACTGACCAGGACCCCCAGGTCCCTGCCCACGGTGCTGCTCTCCAGCCTCTCGCTCCCAGTCTGTCCCTGCATCCAAGGCTGCCCCGTCCCAGGGCAGGATCCTACACTTGCCCTTGTCCCATGTCACATGGTTGGGGATTTCCAGCCCTCACATTTGTCAGGGTCTCTGTGCAGGGCATAGTTTACTTGGTACTGAGGCAGTATTCATCCTACAAATTCCTGATCCTATGGAGACATCATCCCTGAGAACTGGGGAGCTCAACACAGCAGCAATTGTCTCTCAGACGATTCAGCATCTGTGTGAAGCATTAACAAAATGAGTAGCTGAGACATCAAGCAGATGCAGCCTATTTAATTACGGTCGCTGACTGCAATGAGCTAAAAGAAACATTTAGCTCTAGGAAAAAAAAATAAAAATAAAGAGGCACAGAGACCAAAGCATCCCTGACATTGCTCTGAGATGATATCATCTGTACAACACCTACTTCCACAGGCAGGAGTCACAGCTGACACCGCCCCCGCACACAAGGAAAAGGAAAGGTTAGGGACAATTGGGAAATGGGACATGCAAAGCACCTGGATGGTATCTGCAAGCTTGAAAGGTGAGAGGAGAAACCACTCCCCCCCACCCCAGCAAACCTCAGTATGTTTTGTTGCCTCCTCCTTTCAGCCAGCCAAGATCACAGCAGACGTCACTGGTGCACTGAGAGGACCTTGGCCATCGCTCAGGATCACAGAGCCCATGACCCCTGGGGGCTGTCCGGAGCACATACACACCTCCAGCTTATCCCAAGGACACAGCAGGAGCAGCTCCCTACTATGCTGGACTTGCCTACCCCTGGCCCTCCCTTCCCCTCCCATCCCAAAAGCTCCTTTTCTCTGACTCCCTGCTTGTGCAGCTCCAGTCCTGTGCTGGTTTTGCTGCCAGGGCTGTTGGCATTATCCTGCCATTCCTCTTCCCTCGCCAGGAATGGTGGATCACGTGGAGCTGCCTTGCTCTAACACCAGGCTCCAGGCAGAGGAAGCCCAGGTGGCTGTTTCCCAACTCTTGGTCACTTTTAAAGGCAGCTTTGAGTATGGAAAAGAGAAGAGTCACCTCCTCCAAAACACTGGGAAGCTGCCTCCCCTTGCACCCTGCTGCAGCCATCCTGAGGCCTTCCAGGAGCCAGCAGAGTTCCCAACAGATCCTGCCCTCCCCACAGAGGCAGAATGGCCCGAGAAGGACTTCAGGAGTCCCATGACTGCTCCATCAGTGCCAGCCCCAGCAGCACTCCATGCTCCCCTCTGCTGCCCACACTGCGCAGGGGTTTAACAACAGCCAGGGAAAACCAGCAAGCCAGGGAAAAACCAGCAAGGCAGCAGTCAGCAAGCCCCTACCTGCGTTCCTGGCCTCAGCAGGTCACTCCTGCAGAGGCTCAGCCCTGCTCTGCACCCTCTGTCAGCGCTGGCAGGCTCCGAGGCCAAGCTTCCTTTTTGAAAAGAGGAGAAAAAACCTCCCCGTTTGTTTCATGGGCGGCTGCCACCCGGAGGCTCCACAGCTGGGGAGGGGTCAGACACGAGGCCACCTCCCTCCCCCGTGACCCCAGCGCCGGGGTGGCCACATCCTGCTGCCTCTGGTAAATCAGCCCTTCAGCACAGCCCAGAGAGCAACGCAGCTCTTAAAAACAGGCATTTGTCCAGTTTCCTTTCCGGGAAGCCAGGCTGCTGTCCTAGAATCCCACCGAGTCCAGCTGCTTGTAACCCTTGGGTGGGGAGCCTGTGACAGCCACCGTGTCCCCAGAGCTCCCCAGGAGAGGGGAGCCACGATCCTGCTTCCCCCAGGGCCCTTAATGCTGGGCCAGAGCTCCCAACACAGGACACAAACCCTCCTGACTGATAAAGCAGCCCTGATAAAGGTATTTTGGATGCACTGAGAATTTCAAGTAACAACCTGAATTTACAGAGTGAGAAAGAGAAAAAAAGCAGCTTCAAACAAGCAACTTGCACAAAACAGCCGAGACAGACGCACACGCACATTTTTTCCATAATTCCCCCCCCCCCCCTTTCACAAATCCCTTCCCATGGCCACTCTGCACTAGCTCAGTGTCTAGGGACAGGATGATCCTGGTTTTCTCCGATCAAAGGAGAGATTTTACTACAGAGAGCAGGGACCAGAACAATCCTGGCAGCCGCATGGCACTAATGGCAGCCAGTTTCTGTGCCTCCAGAGCCAGTCTGGCAACAAACGAGGGCTTGTCTTCCTGGGATGAGACTCCCAGCCGCTCTTTTGAATGGAGTTGTGATACGAGGAGCGAAGGTCTGCCCCGTGCTTACCTCGGGCAGGGCAGGGCAGGGCAGGGCGAGGAGGGCTCAGTGTGGCTGGAAGGCACCCCTGGCCATTCATAATCCCAGCCAGCCGGCACTTCCACGTCAGCCGCTTCCTGTCTGGCGCTGACTCCAGCCTCCCGGCCCAGGGAGCTGCCAATGTTTTCCCAAAAGCTAATTCTTCCCCTCTGCGAGCTCTGCGTTTCCTCCCCTCCCGCAGGATCGCTCCATGTTGCTGCAGGAGCGCCGAGCCACGGCCGTTCCCCTCGGCACTGCCTTCCCCGTCCGGCCCCGCGCTCAGCCCCGGCAGCAGAAGCTGCTCGCGAGTTTCTGGAGAAGGAGCAGCTCGACCCGGCCCTGCTGCACCTCCAGCCCCGGCCCGGGCACACACCAGCCCTGCTTCATTCTGCTGCTCTGCAGGACAACATCCACATTTTTCTTTCGGGAAGTGCTTTAGCAGCAGCCTTCGCAACCAAATCCGAACGGGGGCACACTGGAAATGCTGAATTCCCAAGGTTTGGGCAAACAAAGAGCCTTTTGTCTTTCACCAGAGTCAGCTTTAAGAAGGTTCTGCCTGTCGCCAGCCACCCCCAGGCCCCGCTATTCCAATCTGCTGCACAATTTGGAAATTCCCAAGTAAGAAACTGTGCAGACACCAGTTCTGGGACTTCCCACGTCTCCAGGCCCTTCCCTGAAAGAGGGTGGCTTAGGAGAAGAGAGGAGGTTGGTTTAGGAGGAGGACAGGCTCTTTACACATCTCCAAGCCATGGAGAGGCAGAGCCCATCTGCAAGGCCATATGCATGAGAAAGGGAAAAAGCCTAATAAAAGGCCAAGAATAGTTATCCTGGGCTTTAACTGGCATCTCCTTTGCCCCTGCAAGGCCGAGCATTCCAGACAATCCTAAAGTCAAGCTAGTTTATGGAATAAAGGGAAAAGCCCTGTTAAATTAAGCCATAGCTCAGATAGCAGAAGACCCAGCAGAGGTGAGGGGACCTCTGGCAGAGCCCACCCAAGAGCTACAGGTGGGAATGCTGCTGCCTGGAGCAGAGAGCCCAGGTCAGCCAGCAGTGAGACACCAGCATCCATCGCTGGCAAATGGCTGAACAGGGAGTTTATTGCTTGGCTTTACGCTCAGGTTTTACACCCAGACCACAGGCAGTGACAAGGGGATGTTACGGGTGACACTGCTCACACCCCACAGGGCAGCTGAGGGAGGCTGGAAAACCCAGTCTGGCAGGGGAGAAGAAAGGCAAGAACCCCAAACTTCCAGTGTGGTTTGTCCCCCTGGCCTTCCTCCCCACAGGCACAGAGGGAGAAAAGCCACACAAGAAAGCAAGTTCTGCAAAAGGTCCCCTCGTGCTTCCCCGCCCACAGGGGAAGGTCAGGCAGCAGATGCTGCAATGTCTGACTGCTCCCGGGGAGCAGCAGGGACTGCAGGGAGCCCCACAGAGCCCCGGGTGTTACTGACTCAGGGCCAGCCCTGCTGCCTCTTACGTGACATCTGCATCCATTGCAATGTCAGAGCCCGCTGCTGGAAGGTTTCCATGGATCTGGCCGGGATGGGGCTGCGTGCAGAGGCAGAGCTAATCCGCTGCAGGCTTTGCAGCACTGTGCTAAGCTGACAAGCTGGGTCATGACTCCAGCACACAGGTTAACTGCACACACGAGTATTTCCAGGGTAGAGCACGGCCAGTGATGGCATGGTGGGAGCAGCTCCCTCTTTTCCAGGTCCCAGAGCAGCCTGGGAACCTTTGGGAAGGCCTCTTGCTGTCCCCAGCCCAGGGCTGGAAGGGCAGGGTGGTGCTTATCAAATCCCAGCTGAGCTGCTCGTCTCTTCCTGCTTGTGCAGGCTCCGTACTGTCCTCACTGGACATGGATATTTCTGAGCCCACAGCAGCTTCATTTCCTCTAACTTTGGGATCTGTCCCCACCCAAGTCAAAGCTATTATCAGTTTAGAGCATGGAATTTGCATTAGGATGATAAAACGACTATAGCACTATTCTAACAGTGGGCTGGGATCCCAGGAAGTGTGGGAGCACACCCCAGGGCTCGGCCAGAGCACGAGCTGGCCACACGGCCAGCCTTTTCCAGAGCATGGATAATCCCAGGGACAAACATCCCTTTCCCCCACGTTAATGTCACGCGTTGGGATGAACGGCAGGATTGTTCTCGCTGATAGCAGAGGCCCACGAGGCTTCTCCTGCCCTGGCAGCAGATATGGGAGTAATCCTATCCCTTAGCACAGCCCCAGGCACAGAATGAGCCCACCGATGTGGAGCCGGAGACCACCTCAACACCAACTACATCACACAGCAAGAGAAAAGAGAGAAGGAAGCAAAAGCAGCCAGACAACAGCCCCAAGAGAGGCCTGGAGAAAACACAGGGCCTTCCAGTGCAGCCACGGGGCCATCTCAGCTCCTGCTTCAACCTCAGCCATGGTTTGGGTGGCTCCAGCTCATCTTCTGTCCCATGAGTTCCCTGGAATCGGCACAGGGTCACACATGGGAGTGTCTGGCAGCATCAGCATGGCTGCCTCGTCTCACTCACCCTGACCCCAGCACCAGCCCCGTGGGACCTCGGCCAGGTTTTCTGGAGGAAGTCAAAGCTGTCACAGTGTGATGGATTGTTTTGCTCTGGCTTTGCCCACTTGCAAAAGTTGTTTTGTTGGGGATTTTTCTGGCCTTTGCTGCCTCCATCCCTTCCTCTGCCCTCCCTTCTGCCTCACGTACCTGGAGCAACAACCCAGCCAATCTCACCAGGAGCAGAGCAGCCCTTATACCACACCACCAGCTCCAGAGGGAAGCAGGCAGCAGACCAAACCAGGCCTCAGGGATAACTCTGCCTCCCAGGGGCATCTGGAAAAAGCAGGATAAAGGTGCAGCCTAAGGTGCACTCTTTATTAACAGCATTAGCTGGGTATTACATATTCCTAAAGATAAGCTGATAAACCTCCAGCAAAGCTGGTTCTGGATCCACTTACAGCAGCACTTATGGCTCAAGAACCAGAAAATACTTCCCTGTCTTACTAGAAATTAAAACTCAGAAGGTGAAAGCAATTCCCTTCCCAGACCTGTGGGCAGGACTGGGAAGGTTTTGCAATCCCTGTGCTCTGATCCCAGATACTTTCACTACTCACAAGGGGCATTTTCTCTTTCATTAGTGTGGCCATGGAGATCCCTGGGAGCTCACAGAGGAGCAGGAGTGACGAAGCACAGCACAGATCTGGACAGTCTGACCTCCAAAATAGGACTAAATCACCCATCCCAGTGCAGGGGGTACTTCTCACCTCATCAGCAGAAGGGCCACGCTAGATGTGGACAAAGAAGCAGATGGCAAACAGCGCCAGGGCAGCTGAAATGAGGCAGGAGAACTCTGCTTGGGATGCTGAGTCCACTCCAAGCTCCCCAAGCTTTGGCCAAGCACATGGGAGAGCCCATTTCCACATCTGATGATGGCACAGGTGACAGTGCAACCCCACGAGTCCAACAGAACATCCCAGGAGCTGCCAGGTGAGCCAGGAACAGGGAACCAGCTCCCTGCTCTCAGCTCCTCGGTATAAACCAACAGCCCCAGGTTTTGCCACCACTGGCAAGAATTCCCAATGCTCCTCTCCCACTTTCTGGGGATCTTGAAGAGTCACAAGTTCACCCCAGGTTCACCTCACAGTAAGTGACTAAGGCAGAAAGTGAATGTGAAACATGGGATACAGAGTCCAGGGAACAGCAACAGACAAACATGGAGCTGGACGGGAGCCTCAAGCTGGGAAAGCAAGCAGAGTGCAAGGACAAAGCCCCGGGGACTGTGATAAACAGGTGGCTGGGGAAGTTTCACATCTCCCAGCAAAAATCCCTCCCTGCCCTGCAACTTGGCAGATGATATCCAGACCAGAAAAGGTCTTTTAACAAAGGGATGGAAATCCAGAAATTGTGGCCACTCTGCAGCTCCAAGCTCTAAGGAGAGAATCCTCCCTTTCACTAGCACTGACAGAAATGCTTCCCCCAAACATCTGTGCTGGACACTGGACAACTCCAGATCCTCAGTTCTTTCCCTCCAGAGGACTTCCTGCCCTTTCCTTTTGCCTGTCCTTCTCACACAGCTTTCTTTGAAGGAGCTGAGCTCACTGTGCTGCAGATCAGAGCAGAGGCAGCTCTGTAAGATCAGGATTCCTGAGCCTGCAGCAAAAGACAGGAGCAGAGCAAGAGTTTGCTTTTAAGTTCTCCCTCATGACAGCTGAGCCGTGGCTCACCATGACCTGAAAAAAATGGAAAATTCCCCAATCCCCGACCAGTTTAGAGACTGAAGGGTTTGAACTTCAGGGCTATGCCTTTACCAAGAGCAGAAATATGCTCCAGCTGGGCTGAATAAAGCCGGGGGAAAGAGATGGGATAAAACAGGGAACTTGCAAACGGTAACTCCACAGTTGTGCCACCAACCCCCTTGCTCTCTGCGATGTTTTTTTAATTTTTTCCTCGTTATGAATTTTTGGGTTGCCCATGAATCCTGCAGCAGGTCCGTCTCCTTCCCTACTCCTCTGAAGGGAGCGAGCTGTGCCCGCCAGAGTGTTCTGCTTGGGGATGTCCCATCCCAGTGGTTTCTCCTCCGGGCCGGGCCAGCGGAGGCAGATCCATGCCCTGATCCACGCTCCGATCCCCGCCCTGCCAGCTCCCCGGCGGGCTCCTGAGGGGGCTCGGCCGGGCCGCGGCCGCCATCGCCCCCCGCCCGGGCAAACGCGAACAATTAACTCCCAGGGCGGGGATGCGACGGCCGCTGCTCAACAGGTCCCGGCCCGGCCCCGCTGGGACAACGCGGCCACCTGGGCTGGGGGGACACGTGGGCAGGACTGGGGACACGCGGCCCCCTCCGGGCCCCCTTTCCCCGGAGGCCCCTCCGAGCCCGTTCCGCAGGGCGCTCCTCCCTCACAGGCTCCCCGGTGTCCCGTCACACGG
>VZTN01023430.1:24647-69563 GCA_013400515.1 Erpornis zantholeuca
TTCCGTGCTCACAGCCCCTCCCCAGCCCAGCTGCACCACAGAACCTGGGCTGAAGCTTCAGCTCCTCGGGGGTAGGGGGGGGGTCTCCCGCTGCTCGAGCTGGCACAGGCTCATCCCAGCAGCTTGGATGCTCCTGCAGAGCAGCTGATCCTGCTCCTGCTCCCGGGAAGAGCTGGGGCCCTGCTCCAGCAGCCGCGGGGCCTCCCTGGCTGGGTTCCTGCATGGAGCAGATGATGCTCTGCCCCAGGGCAGGAGCCTGTGTGCCAGGTTCACGGGGCAACTCCCGGGCACGGAACCACGGAATGGAGGTTGGGAGGCACCACTGGAGCTCACCTGGCTCAGCAGGGCCCCCTGAGCATATCAGGATTGTGTGCAGATGGCTCGAGGATCTCCAGGGAAGGTGACTCCTCTCTGGGCAGCCTGTGCCAGTGCTCCATCACCCACAGGGCAGTGTTTGGCCCCTGCTCAGGTGGAATTTCCTGTGTTCCAGTTTCTTCCCATTACCTCTGATCCTGTTGCTTGGCCCCAGCCTCTGATACCTCCTTCCAGGCACTTTACTTTATGAAAGTGTATATCCATATATCTATATATGTGTGTGTGAGATCTCTATCTATATCCATCTCTGCTCTTTGCCCCTGCCCCAGCTCCTGCAGCCTTTCCTCACAGGAGGTGCTCCATCCTCTCATCACCTCACAGCTCCCCTCTCCAGGAGCTCCATCTCTATTCCAGAGGAGCCCAGAACTGGACACAGCACTCCAGGGCTGTGGAAGGGGCAGGATCAGCTCCCATGTCCCACTGCCAATGCTCCTCCTGCCACAGCCCAGGATCCCCTCCTGGCCCCCAGTTCAGCTCCCGTGGCCATTTAACACTCGAGGTTTGCTCCAGGCACTTCCTGGGTTGGGGTTTGCTGTTTTCATGCCATTCCCTCACATTTGTGCAGTCCCAGCCCATGGCAGGCTCGTGTGGGAGCACAGTACTGAGAACAGAGGACCTGGATTGTTCCTGTGCAGCATCTGCCAGCAATGGGGCCAGCACCTTCCTGGGCCCTTCCCAGTGCAGAACTGGTGGCTCCTGACTCAGCCCCAGGGATTTTCTGGCCCAAGATGATTCTCACAGGTTCTGGAGTGACTGGAAACCACTGAGAAATCAGCGAAGCCAAGGCCTCATTCCTGCTGTGGCAGGACAGGGCCTTAATCCTCATCTCAATGTCACCATGCTTGTCACAAATGGCACTGGAGGCCAAGAGGAAGCAACAGCAGGGGCTGATTCCGGCCTCATTCAGACCAGAGCTCCCAATTTTCCAAGTGCTGGATTTCTGCTGCAATTGTGATCCAAAAAACAAAACAATGAATGGAGATTTAACTGAGATAGTCTGAATTATTTTTTCCTGTAATTTCAGTGGTAGTAACAGCTGCTGCTGCAGAGCTGCCTTTCACAGGAGTGGTGTCAGGAATTTCCTACCTCTTTTTGGAAGGAAATTCCTCTTACTTCGAATGAAGATACATTGTTCAGCCCTTGGGTAAATCCATGCCTTGGTTTTGGGTCCACACAAACTGGAAGGGTCTTATTAAAGGACCATTTACAAAGCCAAAAATTTAACTTTGTTTTGAAAGTTTATTGGATCATCTTGACACAAAATCATTACAGCAGCTTGTGGTACATTGTTTTCTTTTTCTTTTTTTTTTTTTCCAGGGAATGTTGATAGCAAATAAATTTGTGAATGTAACACATCATACAGTTTCAAAATTCTAGAATCACTGCACAGGATTCTGTAAGAGACTCTACATGCTAAAGTGACAGTTTTCATCCATGAATTAAAAAACCCAAACACTAATTGAGGAACATTATCCTTTAAGACAATTTTAATATGTTCAGTTTCTAATACACAACTGGCTAACCAAGGGAGGCTGACCAAAACCAAACCCTCCACATCCTGGCAGCGTGGTCAGACATGGAGCTGGGCCTGGCAAGGAACCCAGAGCACCAGAGCAGAGCCTTTGCCAAAATACCTCCTGTGGGAAGAGTGTAAAGAGCACAAGCCACGCGTAAAGTACAGGACATCACCCAAGGGATAAGATCAATGCTTTATCCTGCTCCCTGCACAGGGGTTCAGTGTTTTAGGAGTGGTGATGGTGCTGGAGATGTGCAGACCCAGCCAGCTCCTCCCTGGGCACCTTTTTGGAGCAATCAACTGCTCCTGACCTGTGCCTCAAAGTAAAACCATTCCATGGAGTTTTGCTCGCTGGGTGCGGAACAGCCAGGAAAGAAATGGAGTGGGGGGAATAAAAAATAAGTTGAAAACAAGGGATGGTGGAGAGGGACATCAACTGAGCATCTCTGCAGGACACTGTGACATCCCTGTCCTGTCGGTGACTCCACAAGATTCCAGTAGTACAGAACAGGCTTCATTTCCCAGACTCTCCCTTCTTCCCTCTAAAGCAACTGCTACAGTCCCAAACCTGAAGCTCCTCAGCCCCCTCCCCAACCTGCACCCTGGCAGGGAGAGCAGCTCCCCATGACCCCTCTCTCCTGCATCCTAGCAGAGAAAGGAGATCCTCATCCCTCCTCCTTCCTGCATTTGGGACAGGGGCTCCTCACCCACATCCCCTCCTGCACCCTGGCAGGACAGAGGCTCCCAGTCCGTCCATCATCCCTCCTGCACCCTGGCAGGACAGGGGCTCCCAGTCCATCCCTCCCTCCTGCACCCTGGCAGGACAGGAGCTCCCAGTCCATCCCTCCCTCCTGTCCCCTGGCAGGACAGGGGCTCCCAATCCATCCCTCCCTCCTGTACCCTGGCAGGACAGGGGCTCCCAGTCCATCCCTCCCTCCTGTACCCTGGCAGGACAGGGGCTCCCAGTCCATCCCTCCCTCCTGCACCCTGGCAGGACAGGAGCTCCCAGTCCATCCCTCCCTCCTGCACCCCAGCAGGGAGGGCTCTGCCACAGGGACCCAGGGGCACTTGTGATGCCAAATCTGCTCTCACTGCTGTGAGGGCAGGGCTGAGGGACGCTGAGGGGACACTGAGACAGAATGACCCTGCTGGTTTCAGGGCACAGAGGGAGGACATGCACCTGCACACAAGGGGCTGCACCCATGGCTGTTTCTCCAGCCTGGTAATGGCCAACCTCAGCTGGTGAGCAGAAGGATAATAAAGCAGGAACAGACCCCTTTGGATTTCCAGTTTCTTGCTACAGCTTAACTGTTCAGGAATGTGAAATTGAAGTGGACTCATAAAACACATCAGCATAGACAGCTCAAAGGGGAGAGGCCTGACAGACTCCAGGTGTGGGGCAGTCGAGGGGAGCACAGACCCAAACAGCAACACTTTCAGCCCATTTCATACTTCCACACTCAACTCTTCCAGCTGTCACTAAAAGAAGGTTAAGGCTCAAGGCAACTACTATAAACAGAAACTCAAACATCCCAGTTCTCACAGGGCTCCTTTGGATTAGCTCAAGGAGATGAAGGATGTTTATATGCTGATCACAATAGATCTTGAGATAATAATAATAATAAATCATATATATATAAAAAAAAATCAAAAAGAGGCCTCCTGGTCCAGCACCAGCCTCTGCTAGAAATATACATCAACTACAGCAGCCCTGAAGACACATTTCATGGCTAAGGATTAAGTCAACCTTCCCTGGCATAAGCACAAGCAACAAACTGTGCTACTGTTGATGAAGTCCTGCTCAGTCCCCGTCCCACACAGATGAAGGTCATGGGATCATCATGAGCTGCTGAATAAATAGTGCCCACCCCTCCCCTCCCTCCCTCCTCCCCTCCCTCCTCCAGTCACATCACCAGGATCTCTTTGGGCTAGAAAGGGTTAACACCACGGTTTGTAAAAAGTTCTGAAAATAAAAAGGTAACATACAGCTTTAAAATGTCTAAACTGCAACCAATGGTGGAGTTAACTGAAAGCACGTGCCCCAGGGTAGTACATGCGTACGAGGGAGAAACTTAACACTTGGGTCTGCTCGTCTTTACACGTTGGGTGTGTTTCTTGTCGTTGGAATATTTTATAAGGAATATTCAGCACTTGGACAATGTCTCTTTCATCTCGTCCAACAAGTTGCTAAGCAGGGTAGAATCATTACACTTCCCATCTATGGATACAGAGTTCTCTCCCTTGGAAAGGAAAAAAGAAAAGAAAAAATCTGTTAGCTCCTCTTCCAAGGGGGGATAAAGTTGTTCCCAGCCAAGCTCAGGGGCTGGAAAGAGAGAGGAAGGCAGGAAAGACTCCAGGTTTAGCTTCTCTCAGGGGTTATAATGCTCTCACCTTTTTTACCAGTAGGCAGACGTGATGGCCTTGGATAGAACGGCTGTACATGGATGCACACGAATCAACGCGTTCCACAACTGCACAGAAACAGCAATTTCATTCAATTCAATTCAATTCAATTCTAATTCAAGCCTTGCTTCCCAAGAGCAGCCACTGCTCTGCCTGGCCTTGAGGAACAGAGGCTTCTACACAGGGGAGGAGGAAGTCAGGGTTAAGATGTGCCTGGCTCCTCCTGGCTTCTCTCTGGGACATTTCACAATAACGAGGTGAGTCATTTGTCTCCTAGGCCGCAAATGTTCTGTGGCAGAAACACTGCTCAGAATGTAGATTTCTTCCCCAGAAATACTTCCAGTGAGGCAATGTCTAATGCAAACACCAGAGAATGATGAAACAGCCAGTTGTTTTGTTTCAGCCAGTGCTTGTGTTTTAATTAATAAACCCAAACCTGAATATCTGGGGCTCTCCCTCACTGAAATGAAGCACTGGGGAAGGAGGCTGAAGCCCTGCAGATCAGATCCACCCTCCAGAGAACAGTTACAACCTGAACTCCACACCAGCTGCTCCCATGATACCTGTCACATGCCTCACTGGGCTGCAGGAATTCCACAGGGACACAAGGAGAATTCATTTTGAAGAACACTGCATGCTTTGAGTGTTGCAAAACTGGAGAAAACTCTCCCAAACATATTTAATCTGAGTATCAGCTGCTCCTGTGACTGCTGAGCCCACAGAGTGTTGTGCTCACCAAGCACAGCAGAGATTTTAGAATATAGAATTCTGCAGAAGGTTCTGCACCAAGGAAGACTCACCTGAAAAATGATGATGAAAACAGATCTTTGCCAGTAGATGTTGGAAAGAAATGCTAATTCCATCTACTTTAATAGAACTCATGTGCAGATCTCCAGACTCTAGGAGCTTGGCAAAAGCATCACTGCAGAACAGGAAGGAAAGTAAATGTTTTATTAGAAATGAGAGTGAAATCCGTCCCATCAGCCCCATGAAACATGTCAGGATACGGAAGCTTAAGTGCCACCAAGCTCCAGGAAAATGGGTTTACAGCAAATATGCTGTAAACATAACCAGAGTCCAGTGAAACAGCTTGTGTCCTCAACCAGAGCTCCCTCTGCCAGCCCACAGGGCACAGAGCTCCTTCTGCAGAGCCACTTGAAATAGGTCACTAGCCATATTTGAACAGCCACCCCTCCCAGAGGTGTGTCCCTGGGTGTCCAGACCCCCAGGACAGGCAGAGCCCAGCCTGCCAGGGGCAGCACAGGCACTCACCTGTAGCAGGGTGTCGTGATCAAGTATGAAGCACAACTGAAGTGCAATTTGAAATCTAGTTTTTCATGGGTTGAACCTTCATCATTCTGCAACAGGGCAAAGGAGAGGAGGTGAGCAGGAACCCTGAGGCAGCAAGAAGAGGAGCCACCCCCACCCACCACAGAGGCACCAAGGAGGAGCTTAGAGCTCAGCTCCCTCTGAAACAGCCTGGCTGGGCTTGAAGGATCAGCCTGAGAACCATCCCACAACACCAGCCCACTCAAGGATCTGGGCAGCTGGGTTGATATGTACACAGCTAAGGGACACAATGAGCTGCAGCTCTGCCTGCACTGCTGAAATAAACTGAGCAGACTGAGTTTAAACTAACACTTGGAGATGTGGTTTTACAGTTCGTTATTTCCTGAGCAAAATAATAAATTAATAGTTCCCAGATTCTTAGGTACTAAAATAGGACTAGCAAGCTATTTTTAAGAAACCCTTAAAATAGAGATAATGGCTGACTCAGGAGTAGCCACAACTGTCTCCATTCATTTCTTTCGAGCTGTTAACGCAGCTCTGTCATTAATAACTGAACTAAAATAACATCAGAAACCCACACAGTCTTATCCAGCTCAATACTTATTAAACAGAACAGTGCCTTCCACTGACCTCACTCTTGGTCTGGGTTTTCACTCTTAATAACGGCATCTAATTCTTATTTTTGTTTTCCAACCTTGTACCAGGCTGCAGTGTCCAACCAGTTTCTGGGTAAGTGAGATCAGAGGGAGCAGACCCTGGTTCCATCCCTGCCCTCCCCAGGAGGTCAGTGTGATTTTCTAGCTGACAATGGGGCACACGTTCCAGGCTGCCTTGCTCACACACTGCCAGGAATGACAATCTAGGACGTGCTTACGCAGGACTGGGGGCACTTTCTGCACAAGATGTCATGTGAAGATGTTCCTCACAGAAGGGGCTGGTGCAGCAGGGATGAAATGGTGCCTAAAAAAAGCTCGAGAGCAGAGCTTCCCACCCAAGTCCAACTCCCTGACGCAGTTCCAAAGGAAGCAGAGGCAGTTGAGAGCTGCACTTACTTTGACTATAAAGGACAGTGTTCCTTTTAACTTCTGAGCCATAACAATACTCTGAAGTGTAAACACAAACTGGGCTTCATTAGAGATTCCTAGTGTGAAGAAAAGAGAAGAGGGAAAGGTCAGGTCAGAACATGGTTTCCAGATCTAAGTCATGGTTAGAATAAACTGACTGATGTGCAGACTATTTTTGAACCAAGTTTGAAATTCTTTGAGTTGGAAGAGAGTTCTACACACAATTGCTGTGGTGAGTCAACAGTGCTACAGCACTTGGGTCTCTCAGAAACAGCAACAGGAGCTGACTTTTGGCAGAGGTAATTGGCAAGTGCCTGGGCAAAGTGTCCCAGTGTCACATATTTAAACAATTTGCATAACTGGAAATTGTATTATTAACATTTCAGAGTAGCTTTCAAGAGCTAATTTGGATTCCAATGTTTCTACGTTTTCCTTTTAATATACAAGTCTGTGTCAAGAACATCCTTATACAGATTTAAAACCAAATCAAATACCCCACTGCATACCCCACTGCTCTTCATGGGGATTGAAATACACCCTGAGACCACTCCAGCTCTCTGTGAGCTGTTTCAGGATTCAAATTAACACCTTGGTGGAAGAAGTGAAATTCAGGGAAGTTCACTGACTTGGCTGTACTACTGTGCCCTGTACAAAACCATTATCCTTCATTTCTGTGATTAACACTTCTGGAGGGCTCAGCTCCCCTGCTTACACAGCCTTACCACAAACCTTCACTGCAGAAGGCCTCTGCCATTCAAACAGTGGGACAAGAGCTGCAGAATAAATCCAGAGTGGATTCTACCTCTTCACAAACCTAATCACCTTGTTTCATTTTAAATCTCATAGCAAACACCTCAAGGGTTTTGGATTCCTGTAGTCAGAGGTGTGCCAACCTGCAGGCAACCTGGAAAAGGAACTCAGACATTTGGACTCCCAGCCCTAGGTGAAGGCTTTGCTCTTGCTGTGCAGAACCACCTGCACTACAGCAATACTGGGAGAAGGCTTATCCTCTCCAGAGAACTGTGGGAAAGCCCAGGAACAACCCAGGCAGAGATGTTTTTCTGGAAAACAGCAAGAAGTTCAAGCAGCTCTTCCCACAGGAGGGCAGTGCAGGGCCAGCCACACTCCAAGAGCCCTGTGCAAAGCTGTGCATACCAGGGGGGAGCTGGAAGGGCACAGGTATCCCATCATGTACTGATGAGCCTTCTGGTCGGAGCATTTTAGTGTTGAGAGAGTCCAGGACATTCAGTTCCATGCTCTTAAGGAAGCTAGTGCTTTTGTTCTCAAAGATAACAGACACAGTAACTTGGCTGTCGTTCTGGAGGTTTCCTTGAATATCATAGGTCTGCAAATGAAGGGAAGAATGACACAGGAAAGAGTCAGAAACTTCAAGGAAAAGAACAGCATGGGGATAAAACCAGGTTCTAAAGGAAGGTAATTTGGTACAGCTAGAGGATTATGGAAACACTGGTGATCAGCTAACAATGGGGAAAATATCAACTTAGAAACTGAAGTGGGACACTCAAAGGAAAGGAAATGAAGCTTGGTCATAGTTCTGCCTCCCAGGATTTAAACAGTTCTTCAGTTATGTGATGGGTACAAAAAGCCACTGCACCATCCCCAGGGTACCCTCTCCTAGGGAACACACAGAGAACATTTGGAACAGAACACCCCAAACTCACCATTTTAATGTACGGGTTTTCAGCAAGAAGGCGGTAACTGGACATGGGCTGAAACACAAGAGAGCAATCACAGTCACACTACACCTAATGACTCTGACAAGAGCTGTCACTGTCCTCCCTCCCAACCAGCTGAGCTCTGCCTTGTCCCCAGGCCTGGGCACAGCTACTCACTGGTAGTGGCTCATCCTCTAGTGTCCCATTCTGCACTGACTCTGGGGGCTCCTCCTCGCTGTGATGACTCTTCTTTTTGGATTTCTTTTTATCCTTTGATTTCTCTTCTTTCTCTTTCTTGTGCTTTTTCTTCTTATGCTTGGAGGATTTCTACCAAGAAGAACAAGAAACTACAAGAAACCCTTAATTTCTAGCCATAACCCCTCTACCACACTTCCAACTCCAGACTCTCGCTCTCTGCACTTCCTGAACTGAGCAAAGTTTCCCTTTACTGCAGAACCCAAAACAGAGCTACCATTCCTTAAATCCCAAAAGTAATTCTGTGTGGAGTCCCAGTAAACCCTGCTCCTCATCCAGCTGCCAGTACTTTATCCCAAAGCAGCCTGGGAACAGCACAAGGCCAAATCTCTTCAACTGTGTGGAAGTTCAGCTCAGACCTGTCCCTTGGCTCAGGGAACAACCAAAGCTCTCACCACGAGGTGTTTAGAGCTCCTCGAGGATGCAATATTTGCAGGTGGTCACTGCACTGAACAGATGCTGTTGGCAATTCCTGTGTGCTGCTTTTTAAAGAATTTGAAACAGGAGGAGAACATGGCTGAAGGGCAACAGCAGCTTCATAGAACCACAGAATTGTGAAGGTTGGAAAAGATCTTTAAGATCATCAGGTCCAACCATCAGCCCAGCACCACCACATCCACCACTAAACCATGTCCTCAAGTGCCACACCCACAGGTTTTTTGAACACTTCCAGGGACAATGACTTCACTGCTGCCCTGGGCAGCCTGNTGCTGGTGCCACTTGAGGCAATTTCCTCTTAACTTAACCCACTTACCTTTCCTTCATCCTCCTCCTCCTCATCTTGCTCTTCCCTTTCTTCTTTTTTTACCTCGTGAGGTTCAGCCACCACAGCAGTGCCCATTCCAGGCTCGCTCTGAGATGAGTAGAAGGATTATGGCACTAATGGAAAGCAGCTGGAACAACCCAATCCCACAGCAAAAGAAACTCAACAGTGACAACTCCTCACAACTTATTTCAGAAATGACACTAGGCTAAAATGGTATCAAGGCTTTCATTTTACACCTCTGAAACCCAGCAAATATGATCACCTGAGGACACAATTCAAAAGATTTCCTCCAAGGAATCTATCCTCTTATATTTTTTGTCTCTTCCTCCAAAATCTCACATCAAAATTCATGAGAATTTTTCTTTCACACTCTGTCTCTCATGTCTATTAATGGCGCTAGAGACTACCTCATACTGGCAAATAAAACCATACAGCTGTATAACATTATACCCATCAATAACGAAATCAACCAAGCCTGGAGCTGCATCTGTATTTCTATTTCTGTTCCTTGATCTGCACAGAATGAGCCTGAAGTCTTCCATTACAGTTTCTATGAACTGGGCAGATGCAATATCCCTGCTCCCCAGCAGGAAGTTGAGGAGATGAAGCTGATGTTCCCCTCTGTGCTGCAGCATGACACAGCACTCCTGCACGGATCACAGGCAATAAATAACCAGAGAAGTTTGCTCTGATGGGGGAGGATTCCTACCTGTGACTGGGAAGTGGGAGCAGCTGGTGGAGCAGTGGAGAGCCAGAAATCCAGGTCTTCCCCCTAAATTTTAGGATTTAAAAAAACCCCATTATCATTGGTTTTGTATATCTTACTTAAAAGTCAAATAAAAAATTGACAGAATTACAACAGAAAACCAAAAGAAAAAGATCACAGGGCTGGAACATCTGTCCTATGAGGAAAGGCTAGGAGAGCTGGGGGTGCTCCCGTGGAGAGGAGAAGGCTCCAGGGACACCTCAGAGCTCCTTGCAGGGCCTAAAGGGGCTCCAGGAGAGCTGCAGAGGGACTGGGAACAAGGCATGGAGGGACAGCACACAGGGAATGGCTTCCCAGTGCCAGAGGGCAGGGCTGGATGGGAGATTGGGAACTGGGAATTGTTCCCTGGCAGGGTGGGCAGGCCCTGGCACAGGGTGCCCAGAGCAGCTGTGGCTGCCCCTGGATCCCTGGCAGTGCCCAAGGCCAGGCTGGGCATTGGGGCTGGGAGCAGCCTGGGACAGTGGCAGGTGTCCCTGCCCATAGCAGGGGTAGCACTGGATGAGATTTGAGGTTCCTTTAAACCCAAACCAGTCTGGAATTCTGCAACTCTACAACAATTAAATCAAAGCCTTAAGTTGCCATGGCAGTGCAGAACTCCAGAATGCTCCTCATGCACAGATGCTGTTACACATTTAGGAGCAAACACAGCAAGAAGCTTCACTTTAGTCTTTGAGCACTTCCAAAGGCAGGCCAGAAGCTGCCCAGCACCCCCACACCAGGGTATCCCCAGCATCCCAAGGGCTGCAGTGCACAGGGAAGTGCAGCTCTGCAGAGGGGTTAACAGGAGGATACTGCAAATCCTGAGAGTAGCTGACAGCCAGTGGCAGGGTTTACAACTGAAGGTTCTGAACTACATGGGAGGTGGGATGCAGAACAAGTGACACTCACAACACAAGTTCCAGATATTTTGCTAAGGAGTTCCCCACTTGGAGAACAGACAAAATATCAGCAAACTCAGCTTCCATGTGAGCTCTGGCAAATCTGCTGTGTAGGCTGCACTAAGCTCAATTCTGCTAACTTAGGAGGCTAAGTAAATGTTATTTTTATTAACAGAAATCTTTAAATAGCTGTTGCTACAGTTGTAAAAATTTAAGGAAATAAAGGTTGAATGCATTCAGCTGTTTGAACTGTCAAATGTGACTGCTCCTAAGCAACAAACTGAACTCAGCAATAAATAACAGCAGTAGCTAAAATAATGCAAGTCTTGAAGAATTACCTTTTTTTCTTCTTCTTCTTCCTCCTCCTCTACCACCTTTTTCTCTTTCTTCTTTCCTTTATCCCTCTCTTTTTCTTTATGTTTCTTTTCCTTCTTTTTGGGTTTCTTGCTCTTCTTCTCTACTAGGGGAACTTCTGAGTCTGGTGACTTCAGGGTCTCAACATTCCTGTGTCTCTGCACTGGCAGCTTCTCACTGTCTGCTAAGGGTCTTGAAAAGAAAGAGCCCATTACCTGCTGCAAACAGCCTCCCTCAGCCAGATGATCTGTCCAAGACAAGGTGGGCTTTGTATTTAGGGAGCTGGGCCCCCAAACCTGAAATCACTGCATAATTCTGTACCTGGAGTTTATTTATGCAACTGCAGATATTGCCCTTGTGGGTTAGGAGTCAGAGGAAACAATTGGAAGGTGACTGAGAGCCAAGGTCTTGCTGTTTAACCCTTAGAGGTGCCAGTGAGAGGCTTGCAGGATAAGTAACACCCACAGAAGAACAGCTCCATGTAGGGTTACTGCATTTCCAAGGAATCCCTCTCCAAGGAAAAGCAAGGATGTGGAATAGCATTTCCAACAGAGTGGAAATTTGAGAAGTGGAATGCCAGCATGGCTCCAACAGCCCTTGAAGGGTGTGGGGTTTGCTGTTCTTGATGAATAGGTTACTCCAACTGGGAATTATTCGAAGTCATTTTTCTTTTGAAAGTTTGCACTATGAATTTCTACTCCACTATCACATTTTAGAAGTTAAATGTAACTTCATATGCCTGTTTCCAAAAAGCACCAACAGCAGTTCATATTTATGCTGTATCCTAAATCCACTACTAGGGAAAAAAAACACCACAAAAATTTCTCTCATTCTTGTCAAACATTTCCAAAACTCAGTAAAAATTTCACCAACTGCATCTTTTTCTATTTCTTAGCTTATATTTAATGTATTTATTTTTATTTTCACGTTTGCACAGCAAACACCAGTTCAGGAAGACTTCTAATGGCCTCAAGTGCCTCAATGTTTTTGCTTATATTCCATTAAGAAGCAGAACCAATTAATTCTTTGCTTTCAGGCACTAAGGGAAGATTGAACAGCAAAAAAAGTCTCATCTTTTACTATTTCAGATACACGTGTACAGGAACAGCATTGCTGCTGAAAGGCAGTGACAAAACACACTCACACAAATGTGAGGGTCACTGATTTCAACAGTTCCACCACCCTTCAAGGACTTACACTGTCCAAAATCAACCAACCTGACCAAGGTCAACACTGAGGAGATATTCTTACCTGGAAGGCTTCCCTGAAACCAGACTGCATGTGAGCGTGACAGACAGAGCAGTGCAAGCACAGAAAGAAAGAGAGAGGACACAGACATGAGAAACCATGAGGGGAGAGCACAGCACTCATGGTGAAGGGGAGGGGATGGATGGAGCAATCCAACAGTCCTGGATGCCTCCTGGAACACAGCACCCAGGACCTGCTCTGCTGGGTGTGCCCAATGCTGGTGAGGACACCATGCAAATACAGGGGCTACAGTCAGAAATTAATTTCCTCTTCTGTATTTGTCCCTGCAGACTTTGACTGGCTCATGAAAAAAGGAAGTTTTTCAGAAAAACTGTTTTATTCACTTTTTTGAAATGCTACAACACTTTTTCACAAGGTACTGAGGAGCCAAAGCCCTATAAATTTGGAACTGCAAAGAAAGGCACAGATTTTCAAGTATCAGAGGAAGGGAAAGGTGCTACATACTCCCATATGGGCCTGTGCAATCTTCCAAACTTTACAGGAGGCATCCCTGAACCATAAATCAGCAATTATTTTTTAGCATGGTGATTTTGTAAAATAGCAACTAAAAGCAAATCCAAACGAATCTCCATGTGCAATACTGAAGATCCCAGTGCTCATGGTCATGTGGATGCAGGGGCTCCAAGAGCTGGCACTGGAACAGCCCCAGCAGCTGGGTGAGCACCAGCCTGGCCATAGGTGTGACATGCAGCTCAGTTAGTCACATCACAACACTCTACAACAGTGGGGCCACACTGAAGGGCCACAGGGAATGGGGGGGACAGCCTGGGTGTTACTGGTCAGTGACCACAACACAGGCTTGCCATGGACACAGAGGTTCTGAGGGGGACAGATGGACACAGGTCACAGCAGAGACAGTGGGACACCCAAACCTCAGAGGAACTCACACGGGATCCAGTGACACCACCTGTGCTTCCAGACTCCTTCAGTCACATGACATTAATGACTGCCCTGCCCTCCCAAACCTCTCCCATACTCAGGAGTTGAGATTTTATCATCCAAGCTGCAGTGGGAGCCCAAGCTGGAGGAGCAGCTTCGGTTTCAGCAAAGTCACAGAGGGAGACTTCAGCCTTTTCCCCTCATGGCCTGAAGTGCCTTTGCCTGCTCAGCCCCAGCCCTGCCCTCAGGCATTCCTGTTAGCAACTCAGTGAACTCACACAAAACTGCCACTTACTTATCCAGATCTATGTCGAGTGCCTTATAGGGATCATTGGGATCTTTGTCATCTTCATCACTGGGCAAAGCATTCTGCAGGAGAGATAAAGAGACATCCACTGAGGAAGCAAACCAGGGGCAATTTTCAAACTGAAGCTTAAAACCACCCAAATAAACATTTTTTTCGAGCCTGTGAGCCCTGGACAGGCCAGCTGCAGTCAGGCACAGTAAGTTACAG
This sequence comes from Erpornis zantholeuca, assembly GCA_013400515.1. Classification (NCBI taxonomy): domain Eukaryota; kingdom Metazoa; phylum Chordata; class Aves; order Passeriformes; family Timaliidae; genus Erpornis; species Erpornis zantholeuca. The sequence goes on from VZTN01023430.1 coordinate 38,653, forward strand.
GAACAATGCACTTCAATGTAGCATCCAGTTATGAGATTAATTTAGAACAGAAAACCCTTCTTCGTAAACTGCAGGATTTGAATTGCTGCTGTTCAGTTTTGATTAAAGGACATTTTAGAAACAAATACAGATGACATCATTAGCATCTGCAATTAATTATCATCAGCTGCAAAGCTGCTGACTAGACAGCAAGTTACTATCAGAGTAAAGCAGCAGAGCATAATAAATGCTCTTTGGACAGTGTTACTTTTAGAGCAGGGATGAACATTGTTTTGTTGGTTTTGATTTTTTTTTAATAGCTTCAGTGGCAATTTTTGTCTTTTTGTGGGAAAAAAAAAAAGACAGTAATTTCTCCCCCTGCAAAGAACAGCCTGGGATCATCTCAGTGACTTCTGAAACAGCTCTGCAAGACAGCACAGCTCTGGAACTGCCACACTACAAACTTGGCTGCAGTTGTGGGGGCAAAAATCTCTCAAGAGCTGCACACAGATAAATCCCAGACCCCGAGCACAGGAGCCAACCTCTGGCATCTCCTCCGTGATGATGTCGACGTGGTGAGCTGGAGCGATGTCCTCCTCGCTCTCCGTGTGCAGGGAGTTGTGGCGATGGTGTTTCCCTCTCTTCTCCTTTTTCTGTTTTTTCTTTTTCTTGTCTTTCTCCAGTTTCTGTTTATGCCTTCGCTCTTCTTCCAGTTTCACGTACTGGTCTGACATGGGCATTCCTGTGGGGAAAGCCAAGCTGCTTTCAGGTACAACACCATGGCAGGAGTGAGCTCTGCTTCCTGCCTCCAGCTACCCAGAGCCAGCCAGACCCACAGCCCCCTGTGCTTCCACATCACCTCACACACAGCCCCCCAGGCAGCAGCTTTGCTGTCCACTCCACCTCTCCAGAAACAGCACAGAGCTCAATTATGCTCCCTGACTCTTGGCAGCATTAATTGCATTACAAGGAGCATCCAAATAACGAGATTTTAAGGAGAATTGTGACATTGTTGCTGTACTGGCAACTTTTGGAAAAAAACTTAAATATTTGCACCTTGCAATGAAAGACACTTTACCAAACAGCTTTTCAGTGCTGTATCCAACCACTCCTTAGATACACAACTACCTTTTGATAATCAAAACAAGATATTCAAATAGTATTTCTACCATTAGATTCTATTCAATGTCTATGTATCACCTCCATCGGACCTCTAAGATATTTTGAAGGTGACTGTTCCCACACAGAACAGTGGTTACTCTACACGTTTCAGACTTGGCTGCATAATATTCCTAATTACAGAATTATTTCTAATATTATCTTGAAAGGAACTCAGACTGCAAAGCACTATTTTCAAATGTAAATTAAGAAGATATACTTAAGGCTCTAATGAAAGTGTGTTCCTTGCTCTTCAAAACCTCAGGTGGAATTCCTAAGAAGGAATTAGGACTTTTGCTTAACTGAATTTCTTTAATTAATTTTTAAGATTAGCTGTGCTTACCTGGAACTTTTAATGGGACAGAAAGGTCGATCTGGACCACAGGAATATGTTCCACCCCTGGAGTGTCTTGGTATCGCTGGGAAAACAAAGATTTGTTACATTCTGAGCACTGCCAGCACAAATTTCTGTAAATAGACACATTACAAAACATCAAGCAGTTTAATCCCTTAAGTGAACATTGTAAAGGATAGGAATGGAACAGTTTGTTACTAATCCTGTGTGGTAGCAGAGTTTTAAAGCCATTTGATAACTCTTATAAAGGACCCTACTCTTAGCTACAGTTTTTTAACCCCACTACTGCCCTGAAGAATTAATGCAGCTCTCTGAGGAATTTTTGGGTTGTGTTTTATTGCTAGTAACTTGCCACTTCAGAAGATAGATTTGGAGATTGGCATTGAGGAACATGGGGAAGTCCTTCAGATATAGAGGGAATAAAGGAAGCTCTTTTCCCTGGAAAAGGTTTTCAGAGGCCCCAACAGCTTTCTGATCCACAAAACACAGTGTGTGTTCCAGGGTCACCCTCCTCTGCAGGGCTCTGAGCGAGGTGCCTGGGGATGGGAATGCTGCCATCACCCAGAGCTGGCACAAACTGCACACACTGCTCTGGGGGTACCAGGTCGCTCAGGAGATTCTCAACAGAACCAGGAGTTATTAGAACAGCTGTAGGCAGCCACTCTGGTCCACACATTATAAAGTGGTCAGAACTGCAGGGGAAATATCAGAATGTCCCAGAGGAGGCTGCAGCTCTGACACTCAGGGAGCCTTCAGACAGTGAGAGCAGAGGCCAGTGAGATCTTGCAGCTCAGACTCACCTTCTGAGGGGAAGGAGAGCTTTTAATATAAAATGGGTTGTTTGCCTGTTCTTGTTTCCGGGCTTCTCGACGCTGAAAGCAAAAGAAGATTTGCAGTTACAATGTTTGTTTGTAAGCAAAGAGATAAAGGACACCAAAGTGCAAAACAAAATCTCCCTGCATTTTTGGAACAATACCTAACTATTGTGTGAAGAGCAGAGCAGCTTGTGTGTGATGAAGCAGTTCTGAGTTACCAGACTTGCTACAAGTACCATTAGTAATTCCCAGCCCTGGCAGTGTCCAAGGCCAGGTTGGACAGGCTCAGAGCAGCCTGGGGTAGTGGAAGGTGTCCCTGCCCATGGCAGAGGGTAGAACAAGATGGGCTTTGAGGTCCCTTCCAACCCAAGCCATTCTATATGATACTGTAACTAATATTCCTCAGAACACCCTTCTTTGCTTTTTAATTACAGACTAGAGATAACAACTTCCCAGAGATCACTTTTTGACAGCAATTGGAATGTTTCTGTTTTCATTTCTGCAAGGAAAGGAAGAAGTAAAGATTTGCATAACAAGTTCTCTCTGTGAAACCAGAAGTCAGAGGCAGGCAGGGTGGGATCACTGCTGAGAACAGTCATGTTACAGCCATTCACAGAAGCTGCTGAAGTGCACGAGCATCAGCTCACAGCAGTGATCAGCTTCCCTGAGCTATGGAGAGCAGAATGGATCCCTGGCTACGTGGGGAATCCACAACAGCCCCCACTGCTTCAGCACCACTTAGATTATTCCTGCCAGGGAAAAGCATTTTAACATTCACTCACTCTGGCCAGTTCCTCTTCATCAATTTCTGGCTGTCTGTGTCTGGAATGCCTTTGTTCCTCCTCATGAAATATTGTTTTGGGCTTTTCATCTTCAGACTCACTGTCTGATGGAGGCTCATTGATCCAGGCATCGAGGTCCAGGCTGGGAAGAATTGCAGCAAACAAACAGCTTGACTCAGTACCCCTGAGTATTTCAGTGTCTCATCATACACTTTGCTTTATTATTTAAAGTTTAAATAAGGGTTTGGGAGAGAGAAGGAACTTTACCCCTCTGGAACAGGGACTTTCTTCTGTGCTTTAGGAGCCACAGGGTTCAGCTCACCAGCAAACAGGGCTATCACTTCCTCAGCTACAGGAACTTCTTTTACTTGTAGCTTCTGAATGTATTTTATTAGCTGCAAGATGCAAGAAGCCTAAAAAGAAATGCAGAAGTAGTTTCAGAGTAATATTTAACAAGCTGAATCAAACAAATCAACTGAAGTCAGCAGAAGGTAAGTGTTTTACTCCATTAAGGGAATTAAGAGAAGCAGCACAAACTACAAAAAGTCCATATTAAGTCTCTCTTTTAACTGGGTCCTTCTCGTGCCTTTATGTGCCTGAACAATTTTTAAATTAAATTGTTTTGAGTGAAGATCTTGCTGGCAGCCTTCAGAGATAGCATAAATCTGCAGTAAGATCTGGGCTTTGTCACTGGTAACAGCTTAAAGAAAACGTGCAGGACCACAGAGAACCAGACCATGATAAATCCCAAAGTCATTTGTTGTCTTACCCTCTCCTGAACCTCCAGATCTGCACTCTGCACAAACTGAGGCAGGCGCTCGATCATCAGCTGGGTAATTTCCTGAGCTGCTTCCTTTTCCCCAGCCTGCTCCTTCTGCTGCAGGATGGATGCATAGAGCTTCACCATGTTCTGCACGTAAACAGCCTGGATGTGGCCTGGCAGCGTTGTCACTTTAGGCCTCAGCATTGCTTCTAGGGTTTGGTTTGCTTCCTCGAGGTGTCTGTAAGGACAGAATGCACAGATGAAAGGCAGCAAAAATAAAATCCAGCAGGCAGTGCTCAATACCCAAAAGAATGCAGATCACAGCACTTTGTTTTAACAAATCTCATGCTCTGACTCAAAATTATCTGCTCACAACTAAATGGAAGATGCACCAAAAAGTTACTGAACTGTTACAAACTAAAAGCTGAAGTTGTTTCTAAGCAAAACTGTGATCACGCTGGAAAAGAGGAGTATATTGTCTTACTTCATCTGCAGTTTTCTTTGTACAGCTTTAAGAAAATGACTACCCGAGCTGTACCAGCATTCCCTCCATATCACACCCACAGTGTGAATTTAAACTGGAGCCAGTGTTCAGAGTGGCAGTTACAAAGAGACACCAAACCAGCTGGGTAAGAGGAGACTACAGTACAACACCTGTCCAATCTACCAGAATAAAAGCTGGGGAACAGCTGTATCTGCACAACCAAGAGACAAAAACTGGTTTAGCTGTTGAAGCTAAAAAACCATGTTGATACAAGAACATTGAATATTGTGCTAATGTGGGCATCAAAATTTTTGAGCAAAAAGATGACAACTTGTAATTCCCAGGAAAATGAGGCTCTGCAAAAACCTTTTGACAAGCACAAAGCAGGGAAGAGAGAAGGAATTCAAACAAGGTGATTGGACATGTTCCCATAATACAAATGGGGGAGCAGCTTAATGATTAAGGAGTTCCTTCAATGTCTTAAGATCTAATAGCTTATACCTACAAGATCAGAAGGATCCAAAGCTGTTGGAGAGTGTCCAGAGGAGGGACATGGAGCTGGGGAAGGGTCTGAGGAGCAGCTCAGGGCACTTGGCTCGTTCAGCTGGGGCACAGGAGACTGAGGGGAGGCTCCTCGGGGGCTGCAGCTCCTCCCGAGGGGAGGCAGAGGGGCAGGGGCTGAGCTCTGCTCTGGGACAGGGCCAGGAGCCCAGGGAACGGCTGGGGCTGTGCCAGGCCTTGGCATGGAGCTCAGGGAAAGGTTCTTCCCCCCGAGGGTGCTGGGCACTGCCCAGGCTCCCCAGGGAATGGTCCCAGCCTCGAGGCTGCCAGAGCTCCAGGAGCGTTTGGGCAGCGCTGCCAGGGATGCCCAGGGTGGGATTGTTGGGGTGTCTGTGCACAGCCAGGAGTTAAACTCGATGATCTCTGAGGATCTGACCCAAATATTCTGGGATTCTGTGATTCACTACTATGGCTTCCTGAATGAGTGGGCAAGGCTGGAGAGACAGGAAAAATGACCAGATAGTTAAAAATGTCTTGGCTAGAAAGAGCTGAGGAGTTGATGGTGTGAGGGAGCAAGAGAAAAACAATCACTTTGGTGGCATTAAGGCACATACTCCGAACCACCCATCTCTCAAAAACACATTACAGTGACCAAAATCTTTGCCCAAAAGCTGCCACTCAGAGCACCCCAGGCTCTGTCTGCACTTACTCGGAGAACTCCCCGCAGATCCAGGCAGCAGCATAGAGCACCTCACAGATGCCATTCCTCTGGGTGTTGCTGGCGATGAGGTGGGCGTTGTCCAGCAGCATGGCCATCTGGGACACCGCAAACCTCCGGATGGCTTTCACTCTGATGGCCACGTCCAACATCTGGGCTGCGATCAGGTGCCCGTGCCTCGTGCCCTCCAGCCGGGTCAGCTCCACCAGGATGCTGATGTACCTATGGGAAGGGATGGACAGGTATCAGAGCACAATCCTACATCACCTCTGTGATGAGCTCCATGCTGGCAGCTGAAAGCACTGACCATTCAAAGTTTGTGATGTACTGATAATTGGACTGGCTGCAGATGTCTATGATTTTGGTCAGCAGCTCATCTCGGTACGTCGTCCCTTCGGCTTTATCCACGTGAATCATCAGTTTCTTCACAATCTCCATCAAGTTCTTCTTGGAGACCTGTTAAAGAGGTGGTGAAGGGTCCAACCACGTTCCTATACAGCCAAGTCCTTCCAGCTCCAGGCAAGCAGCTGCTGGCTCTTTGCTGGACCCATACCATGTTAACAAGAAACCAGAACCACCTCTGTAGGCCCCAATCCAAAAATGAATCTGTTTATTACTATTCAATGTTTTTGTTAAAGAGCCAGCACAAGCCTACAAGCAGTTTAAGAAAGGACTGGATGTGGCACTTAGTGCCATGGCCTGGTTAACAAGTGCTGTTAGGTTGGATTTGATGATTTCCAAGTTTTTTTCCAACCCAGTTGATTCTGTAATTCTGTGAAGACCTTGGCTAAGGGAGAGCTGAGGATCAGAATTACCATCAGCAATACAGAAATCAAGAGAAAGGGAATCTTTTACTGCCATATTAGAAAGTTTAAGAGTTTAAAACATTTTTGCTTATAAAGGAAACAAATTTAGGAGTCATTAACATCCAATGGAATGGATTTCAAAATGGGTGATTTCCAACAGGGCCTGAACTGAGAAACTCCATTCAGTCTGAATCAGAATTTTTAAAGCCCTCACACTGAGCCACATGTTTTACTTGTCCTAAGTACCAGAAAAGATACAGCAGTTGTTACCAAAAGTCTCTGCTCTGCTTTCTGGCAGAGAAAGTTGCATGTTTTCCTTAAACATCACCTTCCTAAGGGGTCAGGGGGTTGGAGAGGAAATAAGTGTAGGAATGTACCATGCCATAGAGGAGATCTAAAGCTCGGAGTCGGATGGACTCATCTTTGTCATCCAAACATTGGAGAATGAGATCCTTGTGAGACTGAACTGACTTAGGGTGCGTTTTCAGGATTTTGGACATAGCCAGCAGTCCCAGGTACTTCACTGTGAAAGACAAAATAAAACTTCTTTCCAAATATAGAAACACTGTTTTGTGCTGAGCATGAAATCTTAAAGCTGGTTTCAGCAGAAGCACTTGGTATTGAAACACTTGAATAAAAATCTGTGATGAAGAAAAACATTTTTGAGAATGGTGCATCACAGACTACAGTTTTTAATTTCATAATCCCATAGACAGACAAGTAATTACATATACAACCCTCATCAGGGTCTTCCTGCACCTCAAGTTCTATCACTGATTCAAAAATGTGTATTTAATGAATAGAAATGCTGGGGTTTGAGAACAGGCATCCTGAGGTGAACACAGCTTTAAAAGCACTGTAGGTTGGTGTGTAACAGTCCTGTTCTCATGGGGAAAAATTCAGATGGCAGGAAAAAGTGCTGCACAAAAGAAAAATTTCCCAGTATTCTTTGTGGTCACTAAAATAAGTCAACACTCTTGCATTTTACCATTATGCTCACTCTGCTGAAAGTAGCCATTGCTGCTTTCCAAGCAGCTAGTCTATAAAAAGGGAAATCCCAGAGCATGACAAGAACTGTTTTAGATTTACAAGACCACAAACAGCAGTAATAATTGCTGTCATTTGTTGTTTAAAATATTATTATAAAGAAGTGCTCATCATCAAAAAATATTTCCATATTAAACCCCCCAGCAATTGTTTACAGCACACCAGGCACTACAACCCCTCTGAGGCTGCTGCAGCATCTCCCCAGAGCTTGGGGGCCAACAGCTTCATGAAGACAAGCACCATACTTACAGTTCTGGTCAGAATCTTCTATCAATATCCTCAGCTTCTGAACACAAAGCTGAAAAAAAAAGACCACACCATGTTTATTACAGGTCTTAAAATAAGTCTTCATAAGTCTTACTCAATACACAAGGAAGTATTTGCCCAAGACCTGAGGTCTCCAGGTGAGAGGGTTTTGTTGCATTAACAGATTTCCAAACAAAAGGAACCTCTGTGTGACTGTACTGACAGCAGGAGATTAATAAAGAGTTGGGAAAACTGTCAAACTCTGCATTTTAGAGTGAATTAAGTAGGAGTTTATACAGTAAATGCTTCAGTCTGCAGGATTGTACAGTGAGAGCACTACAGGGAGCTGCTGCTGTAACTTCTGGCAGAGGAACACAATCCCATTTCCCCCCAGCACTTGGGATCCCACAGCAGAGCAGAATGAGCAACCCCCCCAAGCCCAGGGTCACACCTGGATGCTGGCGCTGTGGTTGGGCATCCCCGAGGACAGAGAGATCAGAACTGAAACACAGAAGCACAAATTCCAGTCAGTATTTCTGTGCTGTGAGTGAGTGCAACAACAACCCCTGACAGTCCACACCTAGCTCAGCTCTCAGGGAAAAGGTGCCAGATTATTGTTTGTCTGTTTGCCTGGACTTCTGGGGGTCTGGAGAGAGGAGATAAAGTTGTGACGTGAATTTATAGTTTTATATACCGTAATAGTAATAATAAGAGGGCAGGAAAAAAGAAATGTAAAGGTAGAAACAGCTGCAATGACCAGGTCAAAGCTGCTCTTCTCTGCTCTCACCGAGGTTTATTTCACTGACATCACGTAGCAGTCAAGGCTGTAAATATGTCAGCAGCTTCTGTAGAGCTGAATTTTTAATTGTGCACTTTCCTAATGCAATGGGATGCAGCAATGGATCCTGGAGTTTAATGTGATTAGACTGGAGCTTTAATCAAGCCAGCCATTGCTGATGATATGGGACATTTGAAAGCTCTGGCAGCACACAAAACCACTGCAGGAAAGGTGGGTTCACCCTTTCAGGAGGGGTAACTGCTCCTGGCACAGCACAGCCAAGCCAAGCCCACATGCTGCCCTCTGTCTCTGCGGACAAGCTGTGCTGGACACTGCCCTGCAGGGAAGCTGTGCTGGACACTGTCACCTCCAGAGCTGGCAGCTGCCAGGTGCTCCTCTGGTGTTCCAGGGCTCATTTGCTGGCTCTGAGTCTGACATCATAGTCCCTGAGGTGTCCTGGGTGGGTGAATTCCCCCTCCACCCACAGGATGGCCCTACTGGATCTCAGTGAAGGCCCCTCTCATCCACAATGGAATTACCCTCTGTGCTCTTTTCCCTCCCATTGTGACACCTCATTTCCCTGAAGGAATGAAGGAATACACAGTGAGTGACAGATCTCTCTTCCCTTGCTGAACTGACCCAGCACGGCAAGTTCTGCACCATTATCCAAAGTACCCCCAGGAGACAGACAGACAAACTGGGAATGTCAATAACCCTCTGCTCCACACTCTGGTAGGAAAGTGCCAAGCCTGAGCTGCAATACTGTGTTATCCCTTTTTGCCTTTGTTTTCTCTCACCCTCCCAGTTATGGAGTTCCTTCCCCCTTCCCCAGAAACTCAAACTGTCAATCAGTAATTCCAACTGCCTCCTCTAAGGAATTACACCCCATTTTTAAACTGCAAAATTTAAAAAAAAAAAAAAAGTCTGATCCATCATCACATAAGAAAACTTGGCAAAGAGACATCACTCTTGTTTTAATTCTATTGCTGCTGGTAAATTTTGTAGTTGTAACAACATTTAGGAACTTGCATATAAATAATCTCATTGTCTGCTTGGTTTCAGTGTTCAGCAAACACAACACAGCTGTAGTGACTGTGCCTCACCCACTGACAACAAAGGATTTCAGCCCCACAGTGACACCAAGTTTGCCAGGAGACTTATTCTATTATAAAATGCATTAAGTTAAAAAAAAAAAAAGGTTTACAGATGGTGTTAGCTGATGACAAAGTTCATCACGTTTTTTTTCTAGGTTCCAAGTTTTAGTTCTCACCTGCTATTACTGTGTTGACACATTCATATAAGAGAGACATGGCTGAGGTGCTGAAACAGAAATCAAGTATATTAAATAAGGAATAAACCAGCACATTTTGAAGAGTTGTCAGCAGTATGTTAGAGCTAGCTAGCACTTTGAACTTCACAAGAAATTATCAATATTCTGCTCCATATCCCTTCAAACAGATGAAATGATTCTCACTTAAAAACTGTTGGGGGAAGGAATTTTTAAACAAATGTTTCAAAATCCAAAAATCTTCCTGGAAAAGCAGCAAGTAAGAGCACTGTGACACAAGGAATGAGGAAGGAAGTGGTTACTCAAACTCCAGCACCAGTCATGGAACTAAAGCAATCTTGTCTAAGAATCAAATTAAATCCTCTGCTCAAGGTCAAAAATTCACGATGAGGCAGATGGAGAAGCTCAAGTCTCTCTCCAAGCGAGTGAGTCATGCTCCAGCAGCAGAGGCTTGGGATGCAGGAACACACTTCCCATCCCTGGAAGTCAGCAACCCATTTCCAATGTCTGATTTCCCCCAAAACTCAAATTCAAGGCTGCTTTTGCCAGCTGAACACACAGGCAGTGCAGTTCTGAGCACTGCAGAGGTCCTTACAAAGCCTGGTCTACACAAGAGGGAAATGGAACCTCCCAAGCCCCAAAGGAGCAGGCTCTGAATGCAGGGTACATAGGGAAGGAGCACAGCTCCAGAGGCAGGGGCAGAGCAATGCCCTGAAGGCCACTCTGGGATGCTGAGAACCAAGACCAACACTTCTCCTCCCTGGGCACTCAGTGGGACAGCTCAGGGTGCTGTGACCCTCTACAAGATCCACAAAGACTGAATGGAGACCAAGCCAAAGAGGATCCAGTCCCCACAGCTAAGAACTACTGAAGTGGGAGTTGAGGAGAGGAGGTAGGATTGTCCACCTTCCTGCTTTTTCTGGTGGGTTGTATCTATTTGTTACTGCTGACAGCTCCCTGCAGGTATCTGGATGCTGGTCTGCTCTGAGCCTGCCTTAAAGGAACAGGAGGATGAACAGAAATCACTTGGCTGGAGCTGCTCTCAAGGCTACAGAGAAATCTGCTGAAAACCTTGCTCGGGCACATGAAAAAAAAAACTTTTTCACTCAACAACTCCTGAATAAAATCACACTTCCTCTTCATAAGTGGGAGAATCCAGGTATTCCCTCCAAGGCATCTATTTCCTGATTTCAGTTCAGAATTAGAACCACTACACCACCACAAACCAGCATTAACAAGGGACAAGGAAACATCTGCAACTTTATTTAATCTACATTTAAAACATTTATAAGAACTTCTTTCAAAACACATCTGAGCTGTCAAATGCATGAGAAAGGGCTTTAATATATTCCTTGTCATGCTGCTTTGGTGGGTAAGGCACTCCCAAAAGTCAGGAATCAAATCTGTGAGGTGAACAGGAGAGGCAAATACACAGCTGAGCCTTATTTAAGCCAGAGTTTTTATACATCCTCCACAGTCATCTCTGGCTTGAAATGCAATGAAAGGAAAGCAAATTGCCCCAATTTTCATGAGTCCTTTGGAGGAATTCATGCTGACAGTCAGACACCCAGAGACTTTCCTTTAAGGTATTTTACCTCAGGTTTTTCAGAAATGATCCTGATGTGAGATTATCTTTTGATACTTGAAGCCAATAAAGTCAAGAAAAAGTTAAAAAATGCATCCCCAGCCCAGCTGTTGACCCACCCCCACCAGGTCCTTCCCCAGTCCTGGCTGAACAAGGCAGGATCTGTCACACATACCTGTGGATGAGGTTGGTCAGGGGCTCAATCAGTTTCTTGCCCAGTCTTGGTTCTAATGGAGTAAGAGCACCAAACTATTCAAAGAGAAGAAAAGCAAGTCAATAGCTGCTTTTCAACAGCTTCAAAACATTATGTAAATTATAGCTCACTGTATTTAAACCAAGCTATATTAACATATTTTTCTCTTTGGTTCCATTCAAAAACGTTAGAAGATATTCCTGGTTTCTTTTTATTCAGATTGAATGGTAACTATGCCTCCCAGCAAGAAATCTGTTTTCACACCCAAGGTAATTTAATGAGAACCCTAATCTCGTAAACAAAAAGCAAAATACTTGCCAGTTTTATAATTTTAATGAGAACCCAATTATTGGTTGATGATGTCATCAACTTGAAGAAGAGAGGAGCAAGGGAAAGGTAATTTTTGGGATTGCGTCGAGCCAGCTCACAAATAACATTTACTGCAGCAGACTGCACACCTGGGGAAAACAAGTGGGAAAAGCACAAATCCCATCAATGCCTCCATTGTAATTGAAGTTTCTGGAGCAGAACCCCCATAGCAAAAAGTAGCTGAAGCTTCAGACCTGTGTGTCCAATGGTTTGGCCTCATTCCCTACCCTGAGGCAGTGAAGTAAATACAAGGACGCAAAAGCAAACTGAGAAAGGGTTTTATTTAATTCTGGCTAATTTCTAATACAGCACCAAGTCAGGTATCTGCTTTGGGTCCAGCATGAGAAAAAACAGGACACTGCCACCTCCCTGCCCTGGACTGTGGAGAGCTGGCTGTGGGACACAGACAACATCATCAATAATCACCCACAAGGAAGCTTCCCAGCACTCTTGACTTCTTTAATATGTATTATTTATGCTTGTATACAAAGCACAAATAACAATTCCTTAAACAATCTGAGTGGACACTTTCACTCCCTTCTCATTGTTCAGCCTCTACATGGATTGTTGGCAGTTTGGAACGTTTTAGTCTAGACAGGCTGTGTGTCCTAGCAGAGAGCAATCCTTCTCTCCATAAAGCCTAACAGGGATTTTCTTACTCTCTCTGCAGGTGAGGGGTGTGTGTGTTTTGCTTGCTTTAATAACATTGTCCCTGGAAGATGAATATTCCATGCCCACGATAAAACAGTCGAGGAAATGCAATTAAATTTCCCCCTGTAAATGCAGATACAAATCAAGTGGAGATCACAGATACACATCACACAGAATTCCTAAAACAAGGGTTTTGGTGCAGAGAGGGAACACCAGCATCTCCTGAAGACTGAGTAAAAATGTGAATATGATACAGAGCAATTGCAAATTTCCTGTGCTGACACAGTACTGAGGGGCCTAAAGAGCAATTTATTTGGATTCAAATAAATAAAAAATACACTAAGGGATGTTCAATCATTTTAAGCGTGTCCACTGCAAGTCAATAGCTGCAGCTTGCTAAAAAAGCACAGGAAATAACAAAAACAGAACTCCAAACCCTGAAACCAACTGAAATACTTTCAATAGCCAAGTTTAGTAAGCAACAAGTCAGGAAACTTTAAGTTACTTTGTCCAATAATGTTTATTGGACCCTGATACGTTTTGAAGAAATGGACATTTTAAAGAATATATTTTTAATATGGCAACACCTGTCAAAACATTCCTATGCTCAGCTACCCTGAAACAGGTGAAGCAGTGCCCAAAAGATGATTACAGCATTTTTCATGGATTCTTTTCTCAACGGGCCCTACAAGCACATGGACCTCCACGTGTGGGAGCAAAAGGAATTCACTAAAATCCACTCACCAGGATCTGGATCTTCAAGTTTCTCTTTAAGGCGAGGAAATGCAGGACGGAGGGACTCTGGGTACTTCAAAAAAACTTTGTACATGATTAACACTGCCTTCTTCCTGATGTAAGGCTTTGTGTGAGACATCTGTTAACAAAACAACTGCAGTCAGGCTTTGAGCAGATCTGTTTCCAGAGCTCCAATGCTCAAACTCCTGTCCTCCTCTCCTCCCTTCCTGGGAGACTCAACTACTTTTTGAAAACCCAGCTTTGAAGCAAGAGCAAAATACTGTTGTTTATCACCAAAACTAATGAATATACATCAAAGTGATCCTCTTGATCTAACTAAGGTCTGGAAAAGCTCCCCAGAACCCCCACAAGAACGAAGCAGCACTTTTCACATGTATCAGCTCTAAATTTAAGATTTGAATAACTTAACATTCTATAATTACAGGATAAAGTTATTTCAACCTTATCAACTCACCAATGTCATGATGTCATTTGCCAAGTCCCTGGCAAGATCTGGAGTAACAAAACAGGACAAGCCAGTCAGTGCAACTCCAGTATCATACTGGTTAGGGCTACTCAGATCCTAAAAAAAGAGAAACAAGCTCAAAAATTTAAGATCACACAGGATGTTGAGAAACAACTTCCTCAGATTAATTTTCTTCATTCAACATAAATGAAGCAGAGCTTCTGCTTCATGAGCATACTTATATATCAACTACTAACACCTGCTAAAGTACAGCCAGCCTGGGGCTTAATAATGGGCACAAGGAACCATAATTAAACAAGAGATGGATGACTGCAACATAAAAGCAATCACAGAGATCACACCTTGGTGGCATTTTAGGAATGGAAACAGTTTTTAAACACTCCTTACAGGACCACAAACGTTATTTAAAGTCCTAAAAATCTGGTATTAAACACTAACCCTGCCAAGTCCAATTCCAAGTGCTTGGGAACAAGCACTGTTGGTGAGTGGTGTCCCACCTTAATCTAGTAGAGAAATGAGATTATTTTTCCTCTGAGCTGCTGGCAGCACCACAACTTGAAGTCCATAAAACAGGACACAGGTTATGTGTGTGGAACACATTTATTGGTCAAGTTTCCTTGGATCTATTTGCAGTCAGTACAAATAGGTCAGTACAATAGTGCTGGCTGTTACTCAGTGCTCTGTAGTCCTTCAAGTCTTTCTAAGCTTCAGACACTCAGCCACAGTAAAATTAATATCTGAGTATGTTCAGGTATAGACTACACTTTGTACTTATCAGGAAACAAAAATATGAAGGAGCTGCACAGAGCATTCCCACATGGACTACTGAATTAAGAGTCCATGTCCACGTGGACGCTGAAGCTCCTTCAGGAGAGCTAAACATAGTCAGGCCTTCGGGGTTCTGTGCCATTTGCATCTCATTTAAAAGCCTGCTGCAGGTGGTGGGAAATTAGAGTCTACTTTAAGAATAATGAAATCTACTTCTTAAGGAGCAAAAAACTCTAATTCATCCTGGCTTTAATGTATTTTGAGAACTGATAAATCCTTAAAATCTCAAGTTGTTGGATGAATGAGACATGAAAAGGCATAAAGTAAAAAACTTGGGCATAAAGTGGAAGTAGCCAGTAAGTGACTGAAATTCAGTAAAAAAGTGTCCATAATAAAGACAATAGATATTCAGCATAGAGTAGTTCAAAAGATAAAGGGAAAAGCACTAGTTCATTAGGGAAGATACTGGATAACATCCCACTGATCTCTTTTAAGCAAGGAAAAGACATTTTGGTTCCTCAGATGGTAAAAATGTAGGCACATCTTGTACTGGATCAGTCAAATTTTAAAGCAGTAAGACTTAAAAAATGAAAGTTAAGAGTTTTTAAAAAATATCTGTAACTTCAAGAATGGGAAACTATGCTGCAACCCAGTAACTCTAAGTGATTGAGCTCTGTGAAAATGATACACACTTGGGTACATGAATACAGAACATAACTTTCCATACATTCGTCATGATTTTTACACCCAATTCCACCAGGGAAGTCAAAGTCTGATCTGGGATTACAGACAAAAAGAACCCTTACAAGTAGAAATGTTGTGGAGCCATGGAATGGGGACATTTTTCCTGCCTGTTACATTCTTATAAGCACTGCCTAGAGACCAGCATAGTTATTTCTGTCACCATTCTCTGTGCTGAGCAAACACAGAGCTGGTATGAGACAGCACCACAGAGGGCTGTGCACAGCTCCTGAGTGTTTCACTAATCCCTCAGCTTGTGGAATGACAGGAGACTGCAAATCCAGAATTCTACTTAAACACCTCTATATTCCTAAAAGAGAAATACTCAGTACACATGTGAAAGTACAAGTAGGGAGAGAGTGCAAGGAAAAATGAAGAACTGAACGTTTACCTTTCGGATCTGATTAGTTGTCAACATAATGACATCAGTCCCTTCATGAAAGCACTGGGAGGCAGCCAGGTAACCAATGCGCTGGGAAAAGGCAAGGAGCAAAACAAGTTTTGTTTATAAAGTCAATTTAGACAATGCTTAGATGGAAAACAACTGGTGGCTTTACAAGCAATATTAAAAAGATGAACGATTAGGTTTGTGTAACAGAAGAGGCATGACAGAGCTCTCTAGAAAAGGGGATGTATATCAGGAAAGAGTGATTTCAGACTAGTAATGTTCTGAAAATTTATGTCTTCTGGATAATAAAACCACCTTCACCTTCTCTATTTTGTTAAAACAAAGCTCAGTGACCATGAAGCTGCAGAAATAAGGTAGGATTGTCTACTACATTTATTTTTTCTGTGTTGACTCTTGAATTTCAGGTACAAAGCCCCATTTGGAAAGCATTCCTTAGGAAGTAACATTCCACCCTGTTTGGTGAAAAAGGTCTGCAACAGAACATGAAACAAATCTTTCAAGAAAAATTATAAAGTTATTGCAAAATAAAAAATGCCTGGTACTATGAACTTCAGGTGGTCTTCACATAAAAATACCCTGGATTTTCACAAAAGGTATCTGACAGCTTGGCCAGGATAGCTGCATTTACAGGGAACTCACCTTGAATGTAAACTTGGAAGCACTCATGACTTCAATAATGTTGAAAGCAGCCCAACTGATGTCGTAGCCCAACATCTGTAACTGTAAGAAGAGAAGCCAAGATAAACTTTTGAAATAAGAGACTCCAGAAAATAGGTCAAGGCATCTCCCAAAACTGAAGATGCAACAGGAGTCCAAGAATAATACTGTAAGACATCTCAGGTTTATGAGTAATGTTACTTTCTGCAGCACTCATGGCAAGCAAAAGACATCACAAGTTTCAAACAGTTTGCATTAGTTCCAGATTGCCCAGAGCAGCTGTGGCTGCCCCTGGATCCCTGGAAGTGTCCAAGGCCAGCTTGGACAGGGCTTGGAGCAGCCTGGGATAGCAGAAGGTGTCCCTGCCCATAGCAGGGGTGGCACTGGATCATCCTTAAGGTCCCTTCAAATCCAAATCAATCTGTGATTCTATGATATGCAGTTACCTAAGCATTGGTGTGAGAGTTTTCTTTTTTTTTTCATAAAAACCATAAAAGAACCACAAACTCTTTACCAATATTTCTGTCTTCTCCTTGTCAACAAAGGACTGAGCAAAGAGAAATAAAACAAGTTCAAGTGCTCATGTCACTATGTCATAAGAACCAATCCAGGTGAAAACAACTTCTTTTAAATTGTTTGTTCTAAATGAGATTCACTTCCTGATCCATCACAATAAAATCCAACTGTACTGAACAGAGCAGAAGATGCAGCCTCTGACACCAGAGCTGGGGGAGTGCTGTCCCCACAGCCCCAATTAGAGCAGCCTAGGGAGAGCAGGCACTCAGACCCAAGGCTGGCTCCCAATCAGCAGGAAAGAACAAAATCCTGCTGCAATTCCATGGATCCCAGCAAGGCACTTACATAGGTCAGTTTGCAGACTGCGTTTGCCTTCACTGCGATGTTGTCCTGCTTCAGCTCCTGCTTGATCTCATCAATGCACTGCGAGATGTATTTGGCCTGAGGAAAACAAACAAAAATTTGAGCTCCTTTACCAGTTTCTCAAGATTTCCAGCATATTGGTGGGGAGAAACAGCAGAACTCAGCATCTCCAAGAACCAAATCGCACACACACACAATTTAGTAAGCACTTAATTCTGACAAAATTACTTATTGAAAAGAACCACCACAATTCCATTTCAAAACCAAAAGCATGAGATGTTTCTTTGATGTTTGATGTTTTCCTTCTGCCTCTCCCTCACAATTACAGCACTCACTTCAGAGCTCTAGATTCATAAAACTGCAAAAATGAAGTTGTTCAATGGAGATTAAGTAGGCAGAGGTCTGAACAAAACCAGAGTTCATCATTGCTAGAAGGCTCACTTCCCCCAGAGGGATGTCAGAGAACATCCACTCATTACATGACAAGAAGAAACTGTCAAACACTGTTAACAGCCCACAAACAAAAGGTGACTGCTGAACACACGCTGAGCTACCCCACTTTTGGACATGCTGCCAGTGATGATGCTGTGCACCCAAACAGTCCCCGTACCTGAAGGGACACAGCACAAGGCTTGGATGGGACACAGCTGCTTCCTGGATCCCCCTGGCCATGGAAAGTCCTATGGAAAGTCATGAACTCCCTCTCTGCATCTCAGCTTACATGAGCCCTTTTGCCATTTATACAACTCCGATAAATGACAGTTATTTGTATGAATTTCTCAGCAATTTGAAGAGCCAAATGTCACAATGTTTACATTTAAATATTGGTGCTTCACATCTCTCCAAGCAATCACATCTGTGTTTGTGGGAAGGATGTGGCAAATGTGATTTAAAAATATCTGTACAGATTTTACTTTATAAGCAGAGTTATCCCAGCCAAAGATTCTTCCAGCTCACAATTAATTATTATTTAAGTACTGAAGGCATCTGCTACAGGAATCATGAAAATTTAAGTGCAAAGAAATAATCTCTTTTCAAAGCCATGCATGCACCAGGGTATTTCACATTCCTAACTGCCAGAGGAACCAGGTCAGAACCTGATTACCTAATCCCTGCCTGAACACCACCACCTTCCACCAAAAAGATATTTTCAGCATAGAAGTCTACTGGCCTGACTTCAATTAACATTTTTCCCCTTTACACTAATTTTTGTGTATTAATGCAACAATTTTTTAGTCTTTTACAAATGTCCCGGAGTGACACTCATTATTCAAGTGACAAATGTTTGGTGCTAGAAACAGTGAGTGGAGAATGGGTGGAGATCAGCCCTGGGGAGAAGGACCTGGGGGTGTTGGTGGGTGAGAGGCTCAACCTGCCCCGGCCATGGGCACTGACCCCACAAACCCCCCCTGGGCTGGGCTGAGCCCCCAGCGTGGGCAGCAGGGGAGGGAAGAGATTCTGCCCCTCTGCCCCCCTCAGCTGAGACCCCACCTGCAGAGCTGCCCCAGCCCTGGGCAACAACAGCAGGAGGACGTGGAGCTGCTGGAGCCAGTGCAGAGGAGGGCACGGAGATGCTGCCAGGGCTGGAGCCTCTCTGCTCTGGAGCCAGGCTGGGAGAGCTGGGGATGTTTAGCAAGCAAATGAATTAACTTGAATGAATTTAAGATATTGCTAAACACCTGTGTTTGGGATAGAAATACTGTCCTTCCAGTGGAAATTTTTCATGTTAAGGGAGGGCACTGTAAACACCAAACAATCCTTTCCTCTACAGATCCCATCTGTCCTCCTGGATACAAGTGAGTGGATCTGCCAAAACTGGAGATGGCATTGCCCCCAAACACTTAACTACATAGCATCCAGGTGACTTCACGCAGAAGCAGATTTGGGATTATAAACTCTTCACCTGAGAGTGATTCAGGTCCAGACAAGTCACATGGGAAGTTTGAACTCTTGAGCATAAACTAAAAAAGCCTTCTGAGAGTAGAAAATAAATACTTCATCAAAGATGCTGAAAGACTGACTTACACAACATGCAACTGATCCACAAATATATTGTACTTGGCCTTGAATATTTTATGCCCACAGAAGAGCACACTGGAACAGTGTCACAGAATCCTTCACACGTGTATCTTGTTGCCACATCCTGGGCAGTGAGACCAGTGCTGGTTCTCAAGGCAGAACACTGACATGCAGGTTCTCAGTCTTTGTCTCTATAACCAAAAGCCTCACTATTTCCCACTGCATCCATCCCCAAACGATTCAAACATTAGGTTAAGCTTCCTGGCAACCTCTTCAGAATTGAGCACAACCCACTGTGTGAACAGGAAAGGGGAAAAAATAGAGTACAGGGAAGTTCAGTACTGCCCAGCCCGGCACAGCCGAGCACAGGCTCCAGAGTCACCAGCCCCAACACCCCACAGGCAAATCCCTGCCCACCAGCCAGTCCAGCTTCTGGAAAAGCATATTACAGAACTCACAATCAGATCTGAAACTGAAAAAAAAAAGGATTAGAGAAAGCAGAAAGAAGTTGTTCCAAAACAGCTGCACTTCAAATCCCAAAACACTCCAAGGAATGACAGGCACTATATATAGAAAGCTTTACAGGATCAGCAGGTATTAACTTTTTGTTAATCCTGTGGAGCAGCACTGTCGTGAATGAGCAATATGAGGAAAACTGATCTATTCAGTCTCCCACTTAAATCTGAAATCCGAGCACCACACCCGGCTGGATTCGCTGCCACATTTAACACCCACAGAACTGGGAGGGAACACGTGGGCAGAGGCGGATCCTCAGCGAGGCCCTGGCTCGTGGAAGCGCCGACCTCGGCACAGCGCCGGACGGGACCTCCACCAAAGCACTTCTCGCTGCCCGACACCTGCAGCCCCCACTTCAGCCCACGAGGTGGTCAGTGGGGTCAGACCAGACAGCAAAAGGGAGAACAACCACTTGATGCAATGAAAAAAATTGCAGTCACTCACCAAGGCTTAAATATTTGGAAGAAAAAAAAAGACCCCCACATCTACATACTGACACAGCAAATAATCTCCCTATCTCACCCAGCACCAACTATGTTTTTGCATAAATCCTTCTAACATAGGAATTTCCTAGTGTGGTAATTAAAAATATTTCCCAGGATATAACTAGCTCAGTTTTTCCTTAAATGTTTTTGAGGTCCCATGAATCACAGAATCATTAAGGTTGGAAAAGCCCTCAAAGATCAACAAGTTCAACAGCCGTTAATCCAGTACTGCCATGTTCATCACTAAAACATGTCCCCAAATGCCACATCCGCATGTTTTTTTGAGTACTTCCAGGGATGGTGACTCCAACACTGCCCTGGGCAGCCCCTTCCAATGCCTGGCCACTCTTCCTATGAAGCAATTTTTCCCAGCATCCAATCTAAACCTTCCCATGGTAAATGGCACAACTTTAAGCCATTTCCTCCTTCTCCTGTCCCTGTTCCCTGGGAGCAGAGCCCGACCCCCTACAGCTGCCCCCTCCTGTCAGGGAGTTGTGCAGAGCCACAAGGTCCCCCCTGAGTCTCCTTTTCTCCAGGCTGAGCTCCTTTCCCAGCTCCCTCAGCTGCTGCTCATCACACTTGTGCTCCAGCCCCTCAATGTCTTTTTTATCATGACAGGCACAAAACTGACCCCAGGATTCAAGACAGGGCCTCAGCAGTGCTGAGAGTTCATTTATGCTCACAGTGTTCATTACAATATCAATACATTTCTTAGCTATTAATTCCTTACTAATTCTGTGACAGTAGAATTTGCAGTTTTGTGTTGATGGCTCACACGTTCTGGCCTGTTGACTGAGGAGCATTTCTAAGCCCCAACATTTACAGACCTGTGGATATGCCCAGCCAGCCAGCTCTGAGGGAACCAGGCAATGCTCAGACTGCCCCTCACGCAGAGTGTGGTACAGGCAGGCAGAGCCATGAGGCACAGGAACCCTCTCAGGAGGAAGGATGGGCGAGGGGCAGTGCTGCTTGCCAGCAGCAGAGCTGAAGGCTCTGAGAGGCTCTCTTCTATTCCTGCTAGGCTGCCAAGTGGGAAAGGAGCCTTCCCTGCCTCGGTGGAAAAGGCTCCTTAATGAAATGCTATAGCAACCACTCTAGTAATTGGTCTGTCTCTGAAGGAGGATTACAGGAACACGCCCGGAGCAGCCCAGCTAAACCCAAGTGCAGCCTGCAGATGTGAGCAGCAAGTACTCAAAAAAGCTGTGAGAACAGCACAGTCACAACTGCATTTATCAGTGTATGTCACCAAAGAGATGCTGGAACATTTTATATTCACTAACAAGATACACAAGCTGTTTTTTAAAACAAGCCCAAATTCCTCAAGAATTTCAAGATCTCACCTAGAAAATATGTGCATTTAAATGAATGTGAGTCGCTAAAATAAGAAAGAAGACATCGTGAATGATAGACACAGCCCCTTTGAAATGGAAGAAGGGAGGGGAGAGTGGGTCATGGTAAGAAGCCAAAAGTGTAATTTTATAGGATTTTTCATTTCCCAGCCATGTTTTTTGACTTAAATCTGAAAAACACTAGAACTTTACTCCAAGCCACGGCAGAACTTGGGGTTTGCCGACAATTTCAGAGATGTTCACAGAAGACAAATATCTTTCTCAAGCAATATGTGAAATTAAAAAAAAGTCACTAATCTATACAACAACTACATTCCTAAGAAATGTACTCCATGCTGTACTTTCTTTCATTAGCTGACAGGAACACACTAATGATTGGGATGGAGATCACTGCACAACCTTTACATTAAATTTAATCATGTAAACTACTCATTTCCAGTAGTCTTTAAGAAGCTGTATTCTCATCTCAGCCATAAACCACCTTCCAAACCAAAGAAGGCAAACTCGCATTCCTACCACTTTGGGTTACAGTCTGGCAAACCAAATGCACTTGATTTGAGATTCAAACCTGTCACTGCAACATCCAAGTGCTTCCATCCAGATGAAAGAGCAAAATGTCAGTGAACATTAATTCCTATTTGTCTTGTGCTTCCAGGGTTAAATACAGTGTTTTAAGGAAAGAATTATTAACACAGTGAATGCCACAAGGAGTAAGATATTTTCTGATATAAATGTGTAACTACACCACGGTAAAACAGAAAAGATTGAAATAATTAGAACATAAAAATAAATAAGCACAGAATGTAACATTTTGTTTGTTGTAAGCACTATAGGATTTATCAGTTTTTGGTAGGACTTTGAGATAACTCCATGAGATCTTGCTGAGCACATGATGGTCTCACATGAGAAGATGCCCACTGCTACAACTTCGTAACATGACCACGATGCTCAACACCAAAGGCAGTCACACCACAGACACCTTGTGGGGGTGAAGGAACTTTCAGATCTGTTCACGGTTCAGGCAGCAGATCCCATTCCCAGCACAGCACAGATCAGCTGCCAGCTCCTGACTCGGGAAAAAGGCTGGGAAGAAATACGTATCACTTGCCAGGCTCCTCTCACACCCCCAGAGCAGCACTTCATGTCAAACACCCCTGAACCAGTCAGGGAATACACACACCTCTAGTGTTTGCAGTACCTGGATACGTTGTACCACATCAGTACAGAAGAAATCAACTGAAGTAACAGACAAGGGCATTAAAGAGCAAAATGTGCTGCTTTCTACTGACTTGGACATAGCATTAGAGATCAAAGTATTACATGTTAACTTCCATAAAAATATTGTATTACTTAACTACTGTAGAAATAGCTATTTGAGATAAATAAAAGAATCCTTTGTTAAGGCTACTCCATGGCTGGACAGAAGGAATTCCAAGGTACGTGCTCCTACACATGCTCCTCAAAAGCAGCTTCACCAAAACCATACACCAGGCAAAGCAGCTGAGCACAGAACAGAGGATCAGCAGTGAGTGGGAAGCTGCACAGTGTTCATCTTGATGGGTTTGTAGCAGCCCAAGTCCCACAGCACAGAGGGCACTCAGCTGCAAAAAAGAGCTCGGGAAACAGGTTACAAACCTGAAAGGCATTTTCATAAAGCCAAGCTTATCTTTCACTGAGCTGTCGATAAACAGCATTGCTGTACATATTTTAACATGCCTTAGTTTGCCCTTGCTACCCAACTTTCCAGGGATTTACTTGCTCATCCTGAGGCAGGCATAAGGTCACAAACCAATACACTGTTCTGACAACAACATCAGAGGCACGAGGAATGGTTCATTTGCAGCAGACTTCTATATAATTTATTAGAAACATGATGCATTACCCACTGCCCCCTTGTCTGGTACAAGCACAGCGAGATCACAAGACTCCTTGGCCAAACAACACTGAGGAAGGAATGCAAAATGCAGGTTTACAGTTCTTTCATTAATGTTTGCTGAAGTTATACACACCAACTGAAATCTGGCATGATGCATGCATACATCCATCCTAAAGTGACTCATTTAAACCAATTAAAACCTTTGAACCTTATTTTAAAAATTCAGAGAAATGCTGCGCAAGTTTCAGGGCAAGCAAAGTGTGCCAATTTCAGGGCAGATACCCAACCCCACACCAAGCACTACAGCCCCTTAGAGCACCACAGATGATCTTCTGAACAGGTTTGTAACACAAATATTTGGTTGCAGGAAAGAAACAGCTTTAGAGTTGCAGCTGCTTGTCCAAAGTGACTCCAAGCACCTGCAGCGTCCCTCCAAACACTGAGGTGTTCTGGCAGTCTCCCATGGACAGCTTCTCTTTGGTGGTTTAGCCCAGACAATTCAGGATTTCACTCAGAAGGGCAATGATGCAGGAAGCTGGAGCTACATGAGCCATCCCAGCCCCCTCCCAGGTGGGCAATGCCAAGATCACTGCTGGCACCTTGGGAATCAGGAAAGTGGCAATCAGTAAGCTCCAAACACTGGTAAATCAGTAAGCAGGCAAGGGTCTAGAGATGTCCCTTAATTATCTCCAGTCTGATCAGTCCCTTAATATAAGCACATCTCCAGTCTGATCGCAGTAGTTGTTAATTTAATTGCACAGCAATTAAACAATCCTCAGGGGTCTGTGCTGTCTAAACCATACCCGAGCAGACAACTTTTAAGCCTGGAGAGATGCGTCAGATAAAAGTGCTCATCCTTACAAATACAAGATGTACCCAATGTTTTATTTTTACATTACTATGCAAAAAGTGATGTGAATGTTTTTACAGTAGATTTTTTAGCTTGCTTGTTCCAGACATCTCTGTGCAGTTTCAGGCTCTGATAAGGGCAGGCTTCAGTAAAGCACATGCTTTGCTGGATGCATAGGAAACAGTCACTTCCTCCTAAGGAACTGAAGTAGCTATTGTTGCTGAGACTCAGATGACTGGAAGCAGTTCAGAGGGAAACCAAAAAAAGACACTTAATGACGTGTTAATACCATATAAAAATGTAACACTGAAAATACTACAAAGCTCTAACACTGATTCATGCACAGCTATGAGTACTTTGCCGTTACAGAAAGGTAAGGAGGACAATGAAGAAAAAGATGGTTCATGGCCATTCCTGACTTCTTAAATTCAGCACAAATATTTGTGTAATTAAAGTAAGTTTGTTCACCTCCTCCCTGCTGCACAATCACAGCACTCACACTTAACAAACATCCACTCTCAAGGCTGAAGCTGGCTATCACAGTGATATGCCTGGGGCAATGTATTTTATACAGCTTTGCCATGAAGACTGAGCCAACCAGAAGAAAGTTTCAGCATTCCCACATTGACACCTACCTCCATTTATACACCTTTCAACACAGGAATTTCTCAGCAGAAGCTGTCAGGTTTGAACATCTAGGTCATCATGGAAATAACAATAAAAAAGAAAGAGCTAATACAAAAACCAGCACTCAGCTATGGAGTTTACAAACTGACTGCTCAGCCTGCTGGGCAGTGACTGAGGGGGAGCTGGTAGAAACCAAACATTCCTAATACCCAGTTACACTCAGGATTCAACAGGGCTCACTTTTTCAGTTACTTTGAACATTTGCTTCTCATTTTAAAATAAAACCACTCAACCCCCTTTCTAAGCTACTAACACTACCAGTAACCATTCTGCAACTTTTACCCTACTCAAATATCTTTATGCTTCCTGACACGTGGATATTAGCCAACTCCCCCTTAGATGATGAAGCACTTCGATTTCTCAACATGAATTGTCAGCAGTTTTTAATAACCTAATGAACACAAATGCTTCCTTGTAACTGGTCCCATGACTGTTCTTTCTGACGCCTGTCATGTAATGCTGCCCTTCACAGGGCACCAGGAGCAGGATGTACTCCCAAGAACACTTCCAAGTGGAAACCTGAAGGTGCTGTCTGTACACAAATGTATTCACTAACCCACACTAACCCACACACAGAAGAGGTTTTCAATCACCTTCATGGACACTGATGACAAGAAATCACAAAAAGCCCCATTTTCTACAATCAGCACCTGGACAAAGATCTACACCAAAAAGCATCAAATAAACAACTCTCTGCAGTTGATCACAGCACAGAAATGTAATTTGTATCTACATTTTACTTTGATTTTTCTGGCAGTTTTCCCCTGGCCTCACTAAAGGTACAGTGTATGGTCACTCCATGTCTTAGGTACCAGACAGCTCTTCCTCTCCCTTGGACCTACCTAGGCACAGTATTTACTTCCACATGTGCCAGTGCAGATCTGTCTGGAGCATTTCAAACCCTCAGCAGAGACAGCCATAAAATGATCAAGACTGGGAACAAAGCTATTATCCCCACTTATGCCACAGTCAATTAAGTAATATTTAATACAGGAGAAAGCAAGAAGCTAATGAAAGGCAGTGCTAATGCAAAGCCTCAGCTGCTCCTGCCTGTAATCATAGGAGAACAAGCCCACATCTTGGCTCGTGTTCCATGCTCCAGGCCCTTTGTCTCCGTGACACAGCAGGTAAGGCAGGACACTGTCACACTGGGCCTAGCAGGCCAGTCCCAGACTGGTTTTTCACCAAGTGGTGTGAGGTCCTTATCCAACCCTCTTTGTGTATTGTTTCTATTTCCGACTTTGTCTTTTCCAGTGATTCACACACGCAAAGAATTAACAATAGCAACTGTAGATCCACTTGGAAGTGGGTGGAATAATGAGCTGCCTTCAAAGATATCAACACATATATGACACACAGTAACTGATCGAGCAGCAGTGCCTGAAAGAGCTGTCTGTCATCAATGAACTGCACTGCCCAGCAGTTGGTCTGTTCTTTCCGGCACCAACAAGCTGTTTAGCTTTCCTCAAAATTCCCTGATTATTCTCCATCCCACATCCTTTACCATCAAATACTAATAGTGCACCAGTGGCTAAGGCCAAGCTCTCAGATGCCACAGCATCAGAAGGCCTTCAGCCTTGCTGAGGACAGGCTGAGCCCAGAACAGTTTTGTAATGTGAAAGGTACCTCAAAACTCCCCACATCATCGTTTCATCTGAAAATGTGTCAGAGAAGAAGCTAGAAGGTAGCAGTGGAACACAGCAGCCCTTTATTTAGGGGAAGAATGGTTTTTTAGCAATACATGTCCCCTGTCCTCAGGTAACACTCACTAAGCAGCAAGAAGCCACTGCCAGGTTGGCAAGCCCAGGCTGACAGTAAAGCACACATTTCACAGCACGACACACAATGCTCCTCCCATTTGGCATTGTATTAATAGCTGAAGTTAATTTTTTTCCCCAACCGGCAGCACTGATTGCTCCTTTCACTCTTCCAAAACAGTTTAGGTGTAAACCAGCAATAAGATACTTATCACCAAACACCACTGACAGGAAAATGTGAATTTTTCAATATGCTTTTTCTTGAAAGCATCAATTACCAAAACCACGAAGGCCTAATCCTGACACACACAGCAGAATCTCTGAGAAAAGAGGGGGACAATTTTCTCATGTTATAAGATAAGTGCACAGGTATTTTGTACAGGACTTTTTTAATCCCTTCTCTCTCCTTAAGTGTCTTGCAGTAAATCAAAGACACCTGAAACAGACGGCTACTGTCTGAATGAGATTAAGCACACTCATTAACATCTGTTTCTGCTACTTTATAATTTAAGTTTTATAAAGAACATCTCACATCAGCATCTGACAGGAGCTTCCTTGTTGGGAAAAACAAACGTTTAACTGTGAAAGTAAAACACCGTGCAAGGGCCAAACAGCATCAAAGAATTATCCTGTCCCTTATTACACATTTAGGAGAACAGGTATCATTTATCAGTTCAAACTATCTTGGCAAAAATCCAGTGTACATTTAACAGCCTATGATACAAGCCATTCCTCTCTTGAGCATGCTGTGGAGCAGATCCAGAAGCAATAGGCACAAAGTGGGAGAAGTTACTCCATGGCATACAAAACCACATAACTGCTGAAAACCACCACTTTCATCAGCAAAAACATTCCTTTTCCAAATGAAAGGGAGAGAATGAGGTATTGGATGTGAAAAGTCGGGAAAACGCAGTAGGATCAAGTTGTTCTTGCAGTTTTGGCTTTGAACGGGTGCTGGGAAACACCACAGGGACTAAAGCATCTGTTGGAAAATAAACACAACGTGTCAAACCTGGGAAGGAGCTAATGCTGTCCTGCCACCTCACTCCTTGCACACAGTGATGCAGCTCCAGTATTCCCTAGAACGCTGGGAAATACACAGAGTAAGTCTGCACAGAGCAGTGACTATGTCAACCACCTCCTGTCACTTACCTCACATCCTTAGGGAAGTCCATCCCTTCAATGTCAGTGTCTTAGACTCAAAATAAATGGGTCAGCTTTGGATACAGAGCAGGAAGGACAATGGAAATGCCTCTGACAGGGAATTAACATACTGCAGAGAGGCTGTGAGCGAGGGCCAGGCAGCCTCCAGCACTCTCAGCTCCGCTAAGGAGCTGAGGAGCACATAAAACTTATCAATAAAGAGATGTGGCCTCCTCTGACTTCAGGACACGCCTTGGGGTGTGAGAGTTAGGGTTGTGGCAACACAGGAAGAACACAAATCCATCAAGCAAGAACATAGTGGGGCTGTCAAAGAGCTGCACTGAGAAACCCACTGTGAACTGGGGTGCCAAGCACTTGGTACATCCTGCACTGCAAACAGAGACTCGACGGGCTGTGAAATACCAGACATGCTCATGTGGTACCTGCCTAAGAAGTGGAAAGGAATAAATCTTTCCATCTCAGATCTACCTGGAAAGACTGCCCAGAAAGATGAGGGAACAAATGATGGCAGATTTTTCCATGTGATTAAATTCCAAGGAAAAAAACTCAAGACATATAAATAAACTAACCTTCTGCAAAAAGCACAAGTAAATCAGAAGTCAAAGCAACAATCTTGCCTTAACTTCTTTTCATATTATTGCTATTTAAGAACCACTGTAGCTCCTTTCCAGAGACAACTCTTCCTGAAGTAACTCCTGTTGGGCTGAGACCAACAGGCAATATCCTCCCCACTAAAGCACTGTTTGTTTTAAACAAATTTGCTTTTCTGAATAGGACAGAGTGTCTGTCTTAGGCTTAGACACTTATTCTTCAGACAAAAAATGTTGGTTGAACTACAGTACTGAAGCAACATTTAACAGTGCAATGAACAATGGAAGAACTGTAGGGAAAAAAGGAAGAATTTTTGCAGCTACTTCCTCTAAAGCAGCATTCTGGTTTTGTAACGTCACCTGAAAATTAACCAATGTCCCTGGACACTGCCTGGGAAGCACTGAATCCACACCCAAAAGCTCAACAGCAGGTTTACAGCTCTGTCCAGCTGAGCCAGGAAAAGGCACAGTCCTAAGCTGTCTGCAGTTGCTCTGGAATTAAGAAAAACATTTGAAGGCTTCCCAAACACACATATTTTACCAGTGCAATGTCTTAATCAGCTGAACATATCCTGGTTTTAATTTTTGCTGTGCTCATGAGGATATAAAAAGGAATTATCCCTATCGTTATACATTTTAAAATCTCACCATTTGTACTCCAAATTAAAGAGTTTCAAATCCCATCATGCTGCAACCCAGTTGTTGTAAGAGACAACATATTGCTTTGACCTACTGAATCCCAGAGTGAGCATGTACCAGAGTAACAACTGCCTACAAATAAACAGAGCCCAACAAAATTGTCCAAGGAGCATTTTTTCCTAACTCCAAAGGGCACCAAAGCCAATACATTTTAACCATTTCTTGTTGCAGACTGAGAACAAGCTTGATGTGGCACACAACACTCTTTATGAAGCTGTTTGTCACAAAATTATTTTAGAAAGCACATCCAATTCTTCTCAAAGAACTGGTGCCACAAAGGCCTGGACCTTCACCAGGAGGATCCTCAGGGGTTTGACAGCTGATGAAACACTTTCTGTCCTACGCACAAAGGAATAAAACAGATTTACTAAAAGCAGCACAACACACTGGGGGGTGTGCTCCATAGGAATACTGCTCACTAGGTCCAGCTCTGGCAGAACACATTAGACCCATAAATTCCATACAAATTTGTTGTGGCCAATTCATGGTGTTTCCCACATTTTGCAGGACACTGCACAGCAGCCCTGCCTTCCTCTGCCACCAGACCAGTACCAAAGTTAACATATGCTGAAATAAATTAGATTCAATGATCCTGATGGGTGCCTTCCAACTCGGCATATTCTGTCATTCTGTGAAAAACAGAATTTCAGGTTTCCCAGATATCCTCACTTCCAAACAACTCCTTGTGCACAGGGAGCTTCAAAGAGATTTTGGAAGCTGTATTTTGTGTTTCAGTCCTATAACACCAGCAACGAAGATCAGTTTTCCTACTAAAGTTCTTCACTTAGTTACATGTTTACAACTTTTCCAGATGCTTTTGATAGCTGATACTGATTCCACAGCACCAACACACCAGTGAAGCCCAGCTGTTAGGCCACACACAAGAAAGCTTCTCAGGCTTCGTGAGTTACTTGAAAATGAACATAAATGACATCCTTGGTACCCGTTACTTCTCAATTACCATGTGACGCTTTACTGTGGACTCTCACATAACGCGTTCTTGATGACTAATTATTTCACCTATACTAATTTCCTGATCACGTGCTTCTCACACAAGAGTGGATAACAGGCCAACACAGAGAACTGACTGCTGCCTAGAAAAGCTCTGAGAGAAGGACATTTTAGTCAAGAGATGCACACCACGAATAATCTGAAAGCTGAATTAGGATCTTAGTTCTCCTGCATAACACCTTCAGGGTGAAGAATACATAGTTGACTACAGCACGTGACTGCAAGACCCGAGAGGAAGGAATTCCTCTATATCTATATTATTCCTCTATAATACTCACGTATATGTATACGTGTACATATATATATACATCCATATGTATATCAGGGATCTCAACACCACAACAACACACTGAGTGGGAAGGTGAGTACCAAGCACGACCCTCCCTTATTAACTCTCGTGCTCTCCCCCAGCCTGTCCCTCCTGCCCCACACGCCAGCGTCACCTTCCTCGTTCTGTCTCCCGCTTCCCTCTTCCCAAACCAACCCCCCCTTCCCAGACACGGCCCCAGCGGACAGCAGTGACATCCCCGGGCCGGAGCGCGGGGAAGGGTCCCCTCACCTCATCCTCCTTGTGGTTGCGGATGCCGCGCACCAGGTCCTGCAGGTTCTTGTCAAACATGCGGTCGATGCTGCCCTTCACCATCTTCAGCGCCATGGCGGCGGCGGCGGCGGGGCCTGCGCCGGGCTGAGGGGCCGGGCCCGGCCGGGGGGACC